>VZTJ01001274.1:1194988-1252709 GCA_013397795.1 Orthonyx spaldingii
CTTCCCCCGCCAACGCCGCCGCCGCTGCGCAGGGGCCGCGGGCGCCCCCTGGTGCGGCCCGCGCCCAGCGGCGTTACCCGGCAGCGCCGCCTGGCGGCCGCGGGCCGTGCCCGCTCCCCACAGCGTTACCGTGGCACCGCCGCCGCGCCGGCCCTCGCCTCACCGCCGCGGCTGGAAAGGCCCTCGGACGCGGCCCAGCCCAGGGCGGGGGATCCGGGCTGCCTGCACCATCTCCGTTACACCCGCGCCGCCCGAGGAGCGCTCCCGGAGGGACAGCGGAGTCAGCGCAGCGCCCGCGGGAGCGAGCTGATATCTGGCCATGGCCAAGGACTTGAAGAGCCTGGTGGGCGCGGGGAGCGCCCGGGAGCTGCAGGAGAAGCTGGAGAGCTGGCATCAGGACTACGAGGTGCGTCCTGCCGCTCCTCGGGGCCGGGGGCGGCGGACCCCGCCCGGCGTTCCACAGGCCGGTTCGGGACACTGCCCCTCACGCGCGTCCAGTTACCGCAGTTTTAAACACCTTTTAAGCACTCACAACTTCAGCTGTTTGGCTTTTCGTCCATGACAAGGTTCCCTGAAAACAAGGGTTGGAGGTTAAAAGTGAGCTTCGAGCGGTACTGACTGTGTTTAGAACAGACGAGAGCGTTGGAGTAAGAGACCGCCAGGTAGAGGGACCGCGGGTGGGGTTGTGCTCAGAAGGAATCGGCTGTGGCACAGGAAGAGTCGGGAGAACGTGAGGGAAAAGGGTGCTGAAAGTGAGAACGGGTTATCCAGCATCCCAACTCTTCTGGGTGGGGAAACCTGTTGGAGCTGAGAGGCTGCTGCAAGGCAGCTCGACCGCCGAAGGCCTTTGGAGCGGGGGAAGCGGGTGCGAGGGAAGAGTTTGGGTATGAGGAGAAGGCTGCAGGTGGGTGTAGTGGCACCCATGGAGGAGTAACAGGAAACTGAGGAGGTGAAACAGTGGAAGCAGTGGGGAACGTGTAAAATAAGGGAAAGATGAGGTGAAGGAACATGAGACTTGGCAGCTGTGGCTTTGCTCAAACAGAGTTTTCACTCCCATGTCCCCAGGTTTCTGTAGGTTCAGGATGCAGATAGTTGGTCACAAGCCTGTAACCACCTACTGTGTGCTGTGGTTGTGAGAAAAGGTACTGAGCAGAGATGCAGAGTTTTCAGAGGAAGTCAGTTCTTTTTTTTTACTTTGTGATGGATAGGAGTTACAGTTACATAGCCAGTGTAACTCTCCACAGGATTAATGGCAAAGGACATGTTTTAAGGTTGTAAGGTAGTTTTAAGGAGTTTGAGAGTAGCTGGTAAAGCTGCCACAGAGAATGCCAGAGGAGGAACAGTGCCATGAATTTTAAAATCTTGCAGATGGATGGTGGAGGTAGACCTTAGGAAGGCTGAGCAGTAGTGGGGGCTGACCTCTCCATAGTAAGTGATTTGGGAATAGTCTTTCAGGTCTTGGGAAATGAAGATGAGCAGTTTCAAGCTGCTGTTGCAGAAAAAGAGGAGCTGGCAGATGGAAACACCGTGGGTGTTATGTCGCTGTAATGAGCTGGAAAAATGCACTTTGCAGCCTTGTTCTAGTGGAGGTGAGCAGGTTGACTGTGCTCCCCAAGGCCTGAGGAAAGCATGTTGCAGCAATCAAAACACAAGCTGATGGGGGCATGGGTGGGAATTTCAGCTGTTTTGGAAGCTTGTAAAAACCATATGGACTCATTAAAACCTGAAGACCTAGAGGGTGATGTATGTGGAAGGTGATACATAGGTTACAGATAAAGATTAAGGAAGCAGGTACAAAGTGTGTATTTTCCTGGCAGGTACAGTAGTATCCTGAACAGATTAACCCCATCAACTCCTTTCCAAAATTGCATTTGCTGAAAGTGATGTTATTTTGCTGTTTCCTAGGCCTAATGCTGAGTTTTGCTCCTTCTTCAGTAGTATTTGTTTCAGTTTGTAACTCGTAAAAATCAGGTGAAATTGCATGGAGGCTTCATGTGACTGCTGACAAAGCAAGATAAGAGCCTTATATGTATTATTTCAGCTAATATGGAAAACCACATTTTGGACTATTTTTTAAAAGTCCAAGAATCTACTAGATTATTATTTTAATAACTATTGAAAGATTTTAACTCAGATTCACAATTCCTATGATTTTTCTTTTAGAGACACTTGTAGTTGCAGCCTCTTTATAATGGAAAAGGAGTACGTTTTCTCAAGCAGTGAATTAACTGGGTCATAGAAGTCCTGATGTCTTGTTCATTTACCTATTAAAAATGTGAACCTTAAAAAAATGAGTATTCTAGTGGATCCAGTAAGAAAAGTTTGGGAAGCTGTAACTGTACGGGGGGAAAAATGCCATGATTGTAACAGGAATAACTTTAAGTGAGAAAGCCCACACAGATATGGTAATACACATTAATTTACAGATGAATTCCTGTGGTGAAAATCTGGACCGATGCTGTGAAATATTAGAATTGAACACTGCGATTCAAAAGCAGCTCTTCTCAATTCTCAATGGAACAACTCAAGAAGGTAAATCAGTGCCTTGTCTAATTACTAAGATGTTTCACATATGACATTTTTTCCAACTCTGGCTCTTTCTGTAAGTGTTCTCACCATTTCTTAATGTATATGTTTTCTTAGATACTCTTAATGAAGGTGCAGAAACAATAAAAAACCGTGTCCTGCCAAGCCTATGCTGTGCTGCTTCAGGAGGTGAAAGCAACCTCTCTCTCACGCAGGTGTGTAAGAAACTTATTTTAAGGGTATAGAACCATGTGAATTTGTAGCTGCAGAAGAGCTTTAAAGACTTTCTGTTAATATTAGCCTCCCTCTCAGATTTTACTTAATGAAATATGTTCTTGGTTGCTCATGGAGACACCTGTGGAGACAACCATGCAGTTGTGGAGAAATTTGCATTGTATAAGAAGTCTATGTTATTCTACTGCTTTGCTTTTCTAGGTAAATATTTGCTATGTTTACATGTGCAGAGACATCATGGAAGTATTTATGCCATATCTCTTTTAGAAAAAATAACGCTATATGAAAGTACATGTGTGAGCTGAAGGTGTGCATAAACTCCATACATTAATCTGTGAGCTCCTTTTATTTTTTTTTTAAGGAAAAACTCTAAGAATATCTTTATATTATTTCCTGAAGTGTTAAAAAAAGAAGTGCTCATGCATATCAAGACACCACTATGCTCCTGCCGTGATATTTGGAGTTAGTATGTATTTGATATTTACTGAAGGAGTTGTAATACAACAGTTTGGCAGAAAAGACAGATTTGTCATGGCTTTCTGATTTGAAAGAAAATAAGAGAGTTGACTAATTCAGACTAGAAGAAGATCTTCAAGACACTGAGATTTGACAGTGATGTCTCCATGTTCTTTGCTTTCTCATTTTTACACCTGCTCTGTCAAAATCTTTCACAATTAAAACAGGACAAATAAAAAGTGATATCCCTTAAGAGTTAGATTCTAGTATAATGCAGGAGCAGGGTTCTGCCAAAACCCCCACAAAATATAAAATAAATGTTATTAAATGACTGTACACCAGGCATACCAGTTACAGATTTGTCATTGCAAGTGACATTCAAAATTTAAAGAAGAGCCTGTTGCACAGTTACTTATTTAATTCCAGTAATATCAGGCCATTTTATGGGTTATTAAAGACAGCTGCATGTGTAGTAGTGTGCTTTCTGGAATGACAATACCTACCTCTTCTGTTCTAGTAACTTTTTCTGTTGTTTTGTGTACATGAATTCCCAAAAAGTTTACTTGAGTTGGTGATGTTGTCAATCAGAAGTTGACTAACTGAAAAAAACCAACTGTGCAACACATCTGCAAAATGCGTTCTCCTGATGATTCAGGCAGTAAATCTGCATATGCAGACCTTCCATAATTTCTACCATAAGGTATAAAATAAGTGAATATTCTTCTTGATATAATTGAGTCTTTGTTTGGTGTGCCTGAAAGGTATTGCTTATGTCTCAGACAGAATGCAATTGTTTTTGTTCTCAGTTTCTTTAGAAATGGTCTTTACTGTAATATTTAGAAATGCATCTGCCAATAATGCTATAGTACGTTGCTGAGGGAGTCTGTAAGGTACAACATTCAAGCAGTGTGACTTGGTTTCCTGGTAGGATTCAACTGGGGGAGAGATGCAGTTGAGAGAATTGGCCAGCAATCAGACTTGTCGACTGCAAGAGCTGGAGAACAAACTAACTTCAACTCGTCTGGAGATCAAGCAGATGGAACAAGAGTAGGGAAATTAACTGCAATTCTTTTTGTTTTTCAACAAGCTATATATTTCCCTTGACATCTAAATACTGATGAAGATTTGTAAAATATTTCATATCCAGCCTAAAACTAGAGTTTCAAAATGCATCTAGGCTCTGTATTGTGTGTATGTGTCCAAAGTGGACTGCAAGTGATACAGTCACACCCACATTGATAAATTGACTTGGTAGGTTTTGCTTCTGGCAGAAGTGTTGGAAAACATGCCAGTATTCTACTTAAAATGGTTTTGTATGGTCCATGGCAGTCCCATATGGAGTTACAGTCTATGAAATGTTGCATGCTGAGCAAACCCAAAATAAAAAATCATTAGTAGTATAAAAAATGAAAAATCATGAGTAGCTATAGTGTAACATTTATTGAAGGACCTACAACATGTCAGAATTAATTATGCTATGTAATTGATATGTAAATGTCCATATCCAAAAGAAGATAAAAGTTACTGTCGTAAGATGGAGGAAGAGAGTTGGATTTCCAGATAAGTGACTAGGCCTGAACAGTTTTTGCCTAGTTGTATAAAATGTATCTTGTGGAACACTATAACATAGAAGTTACTGTACTGCTTCATATACAAATTTGTGCAGTTATTACCAGTGTCAGAGCCATTTAAGAGGTAGCTCCAAGTGGCAGACACATTCTCATGCATCCTACTAGCATGAGAACAATGAATGTTCACAAGTTTTGGGTCAGTACATCAAGTGATATAATTTCATGCCCTTACTGAGTGATTCCAAGAATATCAGTTTGGATTTTCCCCATGCCTATTTCTAGAACTCATTTTCCCAAATCTATTTTTTATTTCTAGTTGTCCTTTATAGTAGAATTCTTTAGCTCGCTTTTACTACTATTCTGCTAGAAGTCCTTCCTGAAGGAGCTGACTAAGGATAACCATGGAACTGGGCAGTCTTTCCTCTTAGCAGATGTTGCTGGCCTTATTACCTGTGGTCATCTCAGCCAGCCTGCTCCTTAAAAAGGTGGAAGAAGAATCTTGTCAATTGATAGGTGTTAGAGCTTTTGTTGGTTCAGATCCTCAAAAATCTCACCAGGGTTCTCCGGTAAAGAAAAGGAAGGACTGACTGAATACCTTCAAAATAAATAGAAAACATCTTTTTCCTTTTATTTCCTTCCACTTTTGGTAAGAGAAAAGCAACGGTAATACTGGTGTTTGGAGGGAAAGCAGACATGTTGGGATAGTTTTAATATTAAGTAAAAGACAGAAGATAAACTTGCTTCACTGGTTGTCTGCCAATCTTTAAGAAACACTTGCTTCTCTTGGGGACAGCAGGAGAGGAATTATTAGCTCTTGGTATTACTTGAATAATATCTGTGATATCCTTTGACTTACTAATATATTACAGCAAAGAAACAGCCCATGAACCTGATAGAAGAAAATACCTAGGTTCTTAATCTGTAGGAAAGAAAACTGAGCTGGTTTAGCTAGCATCTTAAATATGAGAAAAAACCTCCATTTCTTTTAGACCTCGTCATCTGAGTTAGCATAAGGACACCAAATGTTAACTAGTGATTTTTCCTCTATGGAGTATAGCATATCCATTCTCCTGCCACAATACACTTAGACATTTTAAAGCCTTTTTTTAAAAATTTTAAAGTAAGATTAAGAGGCTGCTTTGTTTTATGCTTTTTTAAAATCTTGATTTTTCCTGTATTTCAGCATAAGGAGCTTGCCTAATAATTTTTCTCTTTTTTCTGCTCTTGTTGTTTGATGATGAGGATTAATTGATAGATAGTTTACATTGATTAAAGGACATCTTGTGACTGACTGTTCTGTGTGATTAAGTCTGAAGGCTTCCCGTGCTGAAGAGTGCAAAACCTTGAGGAAGTTGCAGCAACTGAATGACTATGAGCAGCAGATTCAAATACTGCGGGATGAGATTTCTATCCTGGATGCCCAAAAGTCTGTTCTCCAGAGCAGGTAGAGGCCTTATTCAGAGAAGTCACTGAATCATAGAAATCAGTCATGTTAGGTAGCATGAATTTCCTCCTCATTTGAAATTGAAGTATAAACAAAAGCTAAGCTTTTTTACTTTGTTATGAGGGAACATAAACTCTTTAGATGATTTCTTCCAGTGCCCAAATATTTTATTTTAAAGCAGCTGTGTTAAGTTTCAGACAAAACAGCAAATAATGCAGCTTTACAAAATACATTGAGAATAACTGTAGGGAATAAAAAGAAACACTTTTTTTATTGATGACTCCTCTTTTAACAAGTCTTGCCCTGTAATTGTGCAGTGTTCAATTTTCACTTGTTTGACTTCAGTGGTATTGAAAGAGGAATAAATCTCCAAAATATTACTAGTTAAAAATGTGTTTCCTCGGAACACAGTGTATGGCTACACATGCTTTAGGAATTACTTTACTTTTACCATTTAGGCTTTAGCCCATAAAACATACTGATGCAAACACCTTCACGTTAGACTAACCAGCTGCAGCTTCTTTAATTACGTTGGCTCAAAATCTCATCTTACCCTTGTAAACATTAAATTGACGAAGAAGTCTGCCCTAGGGAAAAACATCTGAGGATGGTGAAGTGACACCAAACTTGTTTGCCTGTGTGTGCCTAGGCTGGCGCGGAGCCGCTCTCCGTACCGGTGCCCTGCGCGCAGGTCCCGCAGTGCCGTGTCCCCCAGGACCTGGTCACCCGTCCGGGCCCGGCGGGTCTGCGCCTTGCGTCGCGCCTGCCTCGTCGCCCGCTTCGGCTTCATTTATGCTCAGGAACGCTTGGATGCAGAGACCACTTTGAGGGCGTGCATCTGTGACATGGAGACAGTGCAGAGGATAATATACATTGCAGCTGTGGTAAGAAAGAAATAATGTTTCTTACTTTACAGGCCAGAAGTGTTTTGTAAAATACTCTGTCTGCATTGGATTAAATTGTGGGTAAATTAGCATTTTGGTCAAGAGCAGAGAAGAAAAGCTTTCTTTATATATTTTAATTTTTCTTTCTTCCCCTCACACTTCTACATTGAACTCTCGATGTAATGTCCTACATGACCTATCCCAAGATTGAAACAGGGTCAATGATTTATAGTACAGGTGCTAAAAGAAAACTGATTTGGTCTGAAAAGTAGATGATGCCTGCAGTGATCAATATCCTTATTTAGAAAACTTCTTTTGGGAATGCTGCATTAAATACTACAACACTACAAAGCTAAAAATATTTCCATATCATGCTTTCCTTTTGCTTGTAGCTATGTGCTTTTATAGTTTAATTGGGTCCCTTGAAACCCCCTAGATACCTCACATTTACCATGAGCTCAGCTTGAAGAAAGTTGTTTTCATTTTTTCTGTATTGAATCTTCTTTTCTATAAAAGTGATGTAATGCATACCTATGTCAGAGAGGCAACATCTCTTAACGTGTGTGATCCCAAGCACATTTAACCTACTGAAGGTTTTTTCTTTCAACTGTCATTCAGTTTACACTCTCCAATTCAACCTTTTTTCCCAACAAACGAGGTGTTCCTGTCTTATGTGTTAGGCTGTGGCACATAAAATCCTGTTACTCATGATATCTTTGAATGTGATTGCATTGATCATGGGTGTGTGATGGAATCCTATGCAAATATAGAAGGTTACATGGAACGCTTTTCAATCTTATCTTCTGCAAATAAATTACACTCAACTATGCAAAAGAAGCAGCTGCTGCAAACTCAATCAGAGAATTCCTTCCAGATGAGTTAACTTTCTCCTTTATAGCAGTGTATTATATTCTTCCTTTTTATGATGATAGTGCGTTAAATTCATTTTCTCAGATAACTGATAAAAAATTAATCTTGGTCTCCTGTATTTAACTAGATGTTCTTTATGTTTGCAGGAATCTTTTCGTGCAGCAAAGATGGCCTTCTGGAAGCTCAAAATAAATGTAAAAGCGACTTTGGCTCTAGATCACTCGGGACCTGAGTCACTTGAAGTTGCTGTCCTGGATTATATGGCTCGCCACCAGGATCTGTATGACATTATTGGCAGTGTCCATGTAAGTCAGGGGCAGTGGGGAAGTGATGTGGTGATCTTTTTCAGGAGCTGGTAAATTCAGAGTATGTAAACTAGAAATGCACTGTAACCTGAAGGACAAAAAAACTACTGTATGGACTTTGTCTTGTAGCAGTTTACTTTCCAAAATAATATTGCTAGGACTAGTATATGTATGACTTAGTAATAGCTTGTTTTATTTGTTTATAGCAGCACATTCTTTCTGAAGCTGTTGTTTTCTGGAGCAGTCTAGGGCAACATTACTATGAGCTTTTTATACTGATCTTTAAATGTACAAAGCTGAGGGGCATATTTAGGGGAGATTTCTATACTTGCTTGTGAATAAAATTGTTAGTGAGTGCAAATTACTCATGTATGTTTATTTTCAGGAAGTAATTTGTTCCATGAACATGAACCCAAAGATTCCATATCCACCAGAAGTTGATTTCATTGTGATCAGCACTTTGATTCGAGAGTTGTGCTCTTTGGCTTTTGCAATGCAGACACTCATTCCTCCTCTTGATATTGCCTTTGGTGTTGATGGAGAACTTTTCAATAGGACCATGTAAGAAATCTTTATATTCAGTCAGACTCTTACCATTAAAAGAGATCTATCAGGTTTTATAGTCTACTTGTTTCCTAATTAATATAAAAATTTAAGATTGCTAAACGTTAATTTGTGGCAAAACCTTCGGGCCTGTAGTGAATTTGGTATGTCTTTAATGTTTATGATAGTGTATAAATACCAGCATATAGAGAGGTGAACAGCAGAACAATTTTCTGGATAAACTTCAGTCTTGAGAGTGTATTTAATTTATCATTTAAGAAGAAAATTATCATCAGCTTTCCTTGTTTAGTCTGCCTTTTAAAAAAATGTTTGCATCTTTGTTCCTCCTTATTGGCCTGTTCTGTAAAAATCATGTTAACTCAGATCTGGAAGTTGGTGTCTGTTACCAGGATCATCAACATATTTGCCACAACCTCCAGGCTGTGGCTGCTGTACAACATATGAGCATTAGTATGCTCCCATCTCTTCTGGTTTAGAGCTGAGCAAAACCAAATCTGTCTCTTAAAAATGGGAGTTTTGTTAAAAAAAAATCACACCATAACATAATTTTTCTTTTTTCTTTAGGGTCATGCTGCTTTTTTAGCAAGCAGAGAACTGTAGGGTGCTTCCATGTCTTTTAGAAAATTAATGGGATTGATAGGTCATAAAAAATTGCTCTCAAAAGCAAAGACACCTTACATCACTAAGGAGGTTTCTAGTAACAATTTAAAACAGAATGGAATCCAGGTGGTGAAGAGCTTGAGAAGTCAAGGAGAGAAATAGAGAAGATGAAAGTAGACTCTCGACAGGAGAGTGCAAACTCATACGGGACTACTCAATGATCCTGTCCAAATACTGGATAGCTTTTGACACTCAAAGCTATTGGCTAAATTAAGAAGCAGCAACACTGTGGTGTAGTCTTGGGATGCTTTCTCCACCTACTTGGTGTGTATGGCCTTAAAAAACCACATGTAATATGTTTTTGCCTGCAGCTGTGGGAGACACATACTCACATCTATCTGTATCTATCTATCTATCTAGATATATGTGGCATATGTATCTGTCTACATGTATAGCATATACGCGTGGTACACAGACATGAAGCAGAACTTGTAGAAATGAAAATATCTCTGTTTGTTATGTGTGATGCCATTCATTAAAGGCTAGCCAAACGTCATTGTACCCTATGCCTTGCTTCATGCCTCTGGTTACAAATTTGTTTTATATAACTTGCTGTTGTAATACATTACTAAAGTATAGATGCATTGCTTTTTAAAAATTTCTTTTATTTGGTATTTGTTCTGAGTTTGAATCCATAAAGCCAGACATGTTATTTAGTCAGTGTTCCAGACTTAGAGAGATAGTATATATACCTTTGAATTAATTTTTCACAGCTAAAATGTCACTGTTTCATTATCAATATATGAGGATCTTGCTAATCAAATTGCCTCCTGTCTCATAAGATACTAGGATGTAACTTCGTAGTTGAGTATTTCTGTAATATCCTTTATAGGGGGCTTGTTTTAGCAAGGTATTTCAGGAAGAGGGGATGACTGTGCCTACCAAATTGCTGCACAGAAGGTTTAATCTGTCAGTGGACACAGTGGCCCTAGCTTGTGTGGGGCTTATGCAAAAGCTGAGGTGTAGTGGCCTTCTGAAGTGTGACATGGCTTTATTGGAATGTCTATCAGTATAAGTAAACAGTATATTCTGCTAAGTCTGTCTTCCAAGAGCATTTCTTTTACAGGATCACCTAAAGAATATTTATTTTTGTGATGTGGGAAAATTGTCATGAAAGATATTAGAACTGTAACTAGTATCCAGCTTTTTATCAGCATTGATGATTTGAAACATATTTATCTTTTGGCACTTATATGCAGCTATTTCTTGTACTGTGTGTTTCAACAGGTACTATCGTAGCTTTGACTCAGATTTCACAGCTCCCTTTGTGGCCTATCACGTCTGGCCTGCTCTGATGGAAAATGGTGCAGTAATTGTGAAGGGAGAGGTAGTCACTAAAAAAATCGTTCTGGTATGTATTTTCTTAAGGAATATGTTAAGGGAAGTCAGTGGATTTCAACACTTTTTAAAATTTAGAAAGATAAGTTTTTAACTGTTCCCTGTATGGGTGGAGTAGTATATCAAATATCAATTAGGTTTTAGTGCCTCATCCTGTATTTAGGATGAATAGTTCCATTTTCCTTAATGTATTAATTATGCAGATGTATGGTTGTTGGCAGAGCCTGTTCTAAGGAGAAAGCTTGCTGTGTTTCCTCTCTGTCTTCAAACCTTGTCTCCAGCATGGCAAGTCTGCTTGCAGAGTCTGTCTTTATTAAATCCTCTCTCTCAAAAGACGTTTGTCAAACTCTTCTCTTGTAGTGTTCTCGGAGAAGTAGAATTAGAAGCAGAAGCTGCAGCTGTGGCCGTCGTCTCCTGTCTGGTCAAGTAAGCCTGAGCTGAATGTTTGTAGTGTTAAAAGCACAAGTATTTTAGCTAGGAATGTAGGCTACCTATTAAAAATGCTGATGTGCCACATGTGCATTTTAACACTGGGAATAAATGCCTTTGCTTTGAAGATCTCAAATGAGGTATAGCTAAACTGACAGATAGTTATTGCCTGGTATAATGATCAGTAGAGACACTGTATGAGAAGTAGATCATAGTTAAATTTTCAGAACTATCAACTGTGTATCTTGGAAAGCTTTCCCCCTACTCCCCTTGCTTTAGTGCCCTTCTGAATAAATAATTGCATCATCTCGAAGTGTTTCAAGTCATCTTGCAGTACATATACAACACATAGTTCCTGCCTCCTGGAATTAGTAACCTAAGTATACTCTTAATTTACTAAATGCATCAAAGGAGCAGAAAATAAGTGTAGGGTGAGCAGGAAGGGAAGAGCTGAGGTGGTACAAATAAGATACGTGGAACTTTAGCAGAGTTCTGCATATGGTATAGTTACACAACATTTGTTGCTATTTCTGAAAAAACCCTGTATTTTTTCCAGTTGTTAGCCCATCTTATTAAATGGACATAGGTGCCCTCAACTTAAAATGTGAATATTGAAAATGTGAAAGGCTTACTTTTCTGTGTGTGTGCAGGCTGTGAAAAAAACCTAGAAAGTTGTTGAACTTGACTTTGTAACAGTAGAACTGCACTGATAGACATGTGCAAATTTTCTGGATGTTGATGGGTCCCCAGGTGGCTTTCTTGGGTTCAGTTCTTTAGCATACCTGATTTTCCTTTTCTATTTGTCTTGCAGGTGACTCGAAGCCGCAGTCTTTCAACAGTGAGGTTCAAAACTTCAAGTAAGGGGGCATATTGGTTCCTAGTGACATGCTTTTCACATTAAGCCCTTGAATGATTGAACAAAGAAACAAAATAGCATGTTGGACATCTTTGATTCTAAAATACTTGCCCGAGTCTTATTTTTAAATTGGGTAGCCATTTTTTTAGGTGTGCAAAAAGGCTGAGATTTCTGACTTGGAGGAGAGTTTGTTTTTTCGCTCTGCTCAGACCACTGTCATGTTTTTTCTCTACTGGTTGCCTTTGCTGTGGCCAGTGCTGTAGTAAAACTTGCTCTCTTCCCTACACAAGAGACAGTTTGCTCCTGCACACCTGCTGGCTCCCTGCCTTTCAAATACCAAACAGATAGCTAAGTGGTGACAGTGAAGTGAAGGATTTCAGGCAGTATAAATGTGTGCCTATCTTGAAGCTAACCCAATTTAGAGATTTAGCAAATATAGTTGTACTGAAATGTACCTTTTTCTTCCACAGGGTGCTAAGTGAACGTCTTCCTGTGGTGCAGTGGATCTGGATTCAACAACTTTGCTGATGCCTTTTCTCTTCAGGAATACCTCAAATCTCTCAATAATGTGAATGGCAGTTGTCACTTCAAATGGAGTTTGTGTTCAGTGTGTTTCTTAGAATTATAGAAAGCTTATTTATAATTTTAGAAACTAAACTCTTTTGATTTTAAAAAAAGTGCACGCAGTACAGGATCATGTGGCAAAATTTGCAAAGCTCTCAGGAACCCATAATGCCATCTTGCAGGTGGAGATAGAATTATTGCATCTAGAATGTTTGCTTTCCACAGATTCCAAATAATGCACTTTATCTTGATAGAATGTTTAATATAATCTAAATAGTGAATGTTGCAGAATGATGAGGTTAGCTGTTACTTGAAAACAGTGTAATTAATTGGTGCTTATTTACAATTTTAGAAAATAGTGATAATCTTAGGATGTGCCAGTCTCACACAGCAGCCTTTTAAATATATCCTTGTGATAAACTGAATATTCTAACTATAATGCAGAAGTTACACAGAACAGTCATAAACTGCCAATACTTCAGCAATCCCCAAGGCTTTATTGACATGTGTGCTTTAGCAAGGCAGTAATAGTCCTTGTTTAAATACACTGTTACGTAGAAATTAATATAATAAAAATTTGTAGTTTGACACTAAAAGTATTTCGAAAGTGTGCCACTGAGTATTTGTAGGCTTGAAATACTTGACTGAGGCCCCTTCAGTGTCACACTTAATGGACTTTCATACTGTATTGATAGATCAGTGATTGTTGTGAATACAGTGAAAAAATCCTGTCCAGTTATCTCTTACTGTGGGCATTTATTGCACTTTAAGTGTAAATATTAGAGAGACCTGAAGAGATTTAAAAGTGATAAGGTGTGGGATGATGTGCCATCCCACTCATACCAATTAGATGTCTGAGCCACAAGGAGATGGCCAGAGCCTGGACAGGGTGTGCAGGTCAGTGTAGAACACCTGAAGGAACAGCACCAAGGAGTTCCAGGCAGAAAGTCAGCTTCACCAGGGGCCCAGCTTAAATTCCTCTATTCTAGAAAAAGCAGGCAGCATAGGGAGTAAACAGGAAAAACTAGAGATGTGCACATGCCTACAGGGCTATGACCTTGTTGGCATCCTGAGAAGTGGTGGGATGGCTCCTGTGTCTGGAGTGCTGGAACGGAAGGACAAAGGCTCTTTAGGAAGGAAAGGCAGGGGAGTGGTGTTGCCCTCTTTGTCGATCATCTGGAGTGCATGGAGCTCTGCCTGGGCATGGATGAGGAACTGACTGAGAGCTTATGGGTAAGGATTAAAGCGAGGGCAGGAACAGGTGACATTATTAGTGGGGAACTGCTACAGGCCACCTGGCCAGAAAGACTGAGCCAATGAGGCCATCTACAGACAGGTAGGAGCAGCCTCATGTTTGCCAGCCCTGGTCCTCATTAGGGACTTCAACCATCCTGGTACCTGTTGAAGGGGCAACACAGCAGGGCACAGGCAGTTCAGGAGGTTCCAGAAACACATTGATGATAATTTCCTTCTCTAAGTGACAGAGGAGCTGATGAAGGGAGGTGTATGCTGGACCTCATTCTCACCAACAAGGAGCAGCTGGTGGGGAGTGTGAACCTCAAGAGCAGCCTGGGCTGCAGCGACCACAACGTGTAGTTTGAGATCAGGAGCAAGTTCGCTACCCTGCACTTCAGGAAAGCAGGCTTCGGTCTCTTCAAGGATCTCCTTGATAGAGTGCTGTGGGATAGAGCCCTGGAGGGTAGAGGGGCCAAGAGAGCTGCATCATATTCAAAGGTTGTCTCCTCCAGGCTCAAAAGCAATGTATTCCTACAAAGATGAAATCGGGGAAAAACACCAGGAGACCTGCATGAATGAACAAGGAGCTCCTGGACAAACTTAGGTAGCGTACAGAGGGCGGAAACAAGGAAAGGTAGCCTGGGATGAACACAGAGAAATTGTCCCAACAGCCGAGGACCTATTTAGGAAAGCAAAGGCAAAAGTAAATCTGGCCAAGGGCATCACATATAGCGGAAAAAAGCTCCTTCAGGGTGCATCAGCAATAAAAGAAATACTAGGGAAATCATGGGTCCTGTCAGGAAGGATACGGGGAGACCTTACCCAGGACATGGAGAAGACTAAGGTATTCAATGACTTTTTTGCCTCAGTCTTCACCAGCAAGCGCTCCAGCCACATTGCCAAAGTTGTAGAAGGTGAAATCAAGGATTTGGAGAATGAAGAACTGTCTACTGTAGGAGGAGAATGAGTTTGAGAACATCTAAGGAACATGAAGTTGCACAACTCCATGACATCTGATGAGTAACATCCAGAGGAACTGGCCAAGGAAGTGACTAAGCAACTATCCATCATATGTGAGAAATCATGGCAGTCCCATGAAGTTCACATTGACTGGAAAAGGGGAAATATAACCCCCATTATTAAAAAAGGAAATAAAGAAGACCCAGGGAACTACAGGCTGGTCAGTCTCACCTCAGTGCCTGACACTGAGTAGATCCTCTTGGAAACTATGCTAAAGCATATGTAAAATGATGAGGTGATTGATGACAACCAACATGACTTCACTAAAGCCAAATCATGCCTGACAGAACTGGTGGCGTTCTACAATGGAGCTACACAGTGGTAGATGAGGGAAGGGCAACAGACATCATCTACCTGGACTTGTGCAAAGAATGACACTGTCCTGCATGACATCTCTAAACTAGAGAGATGTGGATTTGATGGATGGACTGACAGTGGGCAGAAAAACAGCCCGGATGCTTGTACTCAGAGTTGCTTTCAATGGCTCAATGTCTGTGTGGAGACCAGTGATGAGTGGCATTCTTCAGGGGTTGGTATTGGAACTGGCACTTTTTGATAACTCTGGTGACATGGACTGTGGAACTGTGTACCCTCAACAAGTTCACTGGTGACACCAAACTGGGCAGTGTAGTTGATATACTGGAGGGAAAGGATGCCGTCCATAGGGACCTGGACAGGCTTAAGAAATGGCCCTGCGTGAAGCTCTTGGGGTTCAACAAGGCCAAGTACAAAGTCTTGCACCTGGACTGGGAAAATCCAAAGCACAAATACAGGCTGAGTGGAGAATGGGTCAAGACTAGCCCTGGGGAGAAGGATTTGGAGGTGTTTGTGGACAAAAGAGCTCAAGGGCAGCAATGACTCAGAAATGCGTTTGCCAACCACATCCTGGGCTGCAATCAAAAAATGCATGACCAGTAGGTTGAGGGAGGTGATTTCATCCCTCTGCTCTTGAGACCTTGCCTGGATTACTGCAGGGGCTCCAACACAAGAAAGATGTTGACCTGCTGGCATGAGTCTAGAGGAGGGCCATCAAGGTAATCAGAGGGCTGGAGCACCTCTGCTATGAACGCAGTCTCAGAGGATTGGGGTTGTTCAGCCTGGAGATGAGAAGACTCTGGGGAGACCTTCCAATACCTAAAAGGGGCCTGTAAGAGAGCTGAACTTTTTACAAGGACATGTGATATGATGAGGTAGAATGGCCTCAAAATGAAAAAGGATAGAGTTAGATTAGATTTTTTAAGAAATTCTGTCCTGTGAGGGTGATGAGGCACTGAAACAAATTGTTCATAGAACTTGCTGACACCCATCCCTGGAAGTGATCAAGGACAGGTTCACTGGGGCTTTGAGCAAACTGGTCTAGTGAAAGGTGTCCCTGCCCATGGCAACAGGGATTGGAATTAGACAATCTTTAAGGTCCGTTTCAACCCAAACCATTCTGTGATTCTGTAATTTTATTCTGGCACTTTAAATAGTTTGTTCCTATTGTAAATGTTTATTTTAATATCAGCACTTTTGTTTTTGAGAGAACTGATAATGTCTCTCAGAACATGATTTGTAGGACCAGCCTTTAGTACAAGCCATGCAAGTGACTGCTTGGATCTTTGTGCATTTACACAGAAAAAGTCATAATAGAACTGATGTGTAATTCACCAACTGCACTGTCCCATTCCAGTCAATACCTGATGCTTCAAAGGTATGTGGAGCTTTCCACAATTTTGGAATATAAGAAGGGAAATTTCTTTTCTGTGCCCTCTTATTTACTGTATGCCCTGGAACAGGACAGCTCATTAATACTACTGTAATAACATGAACAAATATATTTTTGTTAGTTCTGAAACTGTTTAGTCCTTGAAATTATTTACAGGAACAGATTTTTTTATCCCTTTCCAGGGATCTTATGCAGATTTACACATCCGTGCACTTTCTCTCTACTTGTGTGGCTTAAGACTTTGGCAAAAGGCTCTTTGGCACAGGATCAGATTGCAAGCAGACTTTAGCATTGGTTCCCATGAGTTGACTCTAGTCTACAGATGTATTTTCGTTGGAATGAGGCCCATTAGTAAAAGCAAAATGAGGTCCTGTACATAGGCAGTTATTCACAGACCGACTAAATGAACTCAGGGGGCACAATGGCACATGCACATATGTGGTGTGGACAACTTTTTTGTTGTCTAAGAAAGTCACAAGAGGAAATACAAAGCAATATATTTTCTCTTTTAAGAGCCTGATTGTTGGTCACAACTATGGTTCTCGGAATAAACCTGCAAATTTCAACAATGATCTCATAACTCAAATTACTACAGTTCTGGAAAAACTGAGCAACTGCAACCTGTCTGACAAGAGAAGACAATTACATATCCTGAGTATGGTTTTGAGAAAAAAAAAAAAAAGATTTTCTCAAAACCTTGTAACTACCAAGAGCTAAAAAGATGTAGTTTTTTAAAAAATTAGGTGTGTGTTTGTCTTCTGCATATAATTACCAAGACATGCCTGTGTTATGGAAAACTGTTTCCATACCAACTGTGAGAAAGCTAAGACTACATGGAAGAACATATGTTTTTCTTGACAAGCATGAAAGGCAGGGTAGTTCCAGACTTGCACATGCTTGTGATGCCACTAGGAACTAGTATTCCCAAAGATCTAAAATTGCCATAAGACAAATTCGCAGGTATTGGTGGATGAGTTCATCTTACTCCCCAAACAAGTACCTGAGAATATTTAGTCTCAAAGTAAAAGAGAAACCAATGAAATGACAGCCAGTGACTTGTTTGGTAGTGAGAAAACAGCTCTAGGATTATTTTTTTTCATAATGTTTCAGAGATGAACAAATAACTTTCAAAAAAATAGAAAGTCAGTCCACAGCATGGTAACAGCTAAACAAACTTTATTCTACTCAGCTGGACTTTGAAGTCCATAGTCTTTTTTTCTGCAATATACTGTTTTGTACTGGTTGCCTGCACTGCTTATTTATAGTCAATTAAATCTATTTATCAGGTAGAAGACTGCTTTTGTTGTCAAGTTAGACACTAATAGCTCCTGTGTTGCTTTTTATCCACAGGACAGCAGTGCAGAGAATGCACAACCAATAAAGATTACATGGCATTGACCAAAAAATGCAAAATAATGTATAAAAAGGGAGTCTGTAATTGCTAGTAAGACAATAAAAGAATTGATTGTGAATGTGAAATTGATGACCTGCTATTTTAATAACAGTTTTTAACATCTTAAGTAAGATTTTTTTCCTTCTCCTCTGAATCACAAATGAGGATAATGCCACAATTGTAAATACAGCAAAGTAGAAACAAAGAGAGTGAATTCTCATTCAAAAAGCCAGTCAGACTTCTACTTCTACATAGTTTTAGAACAGTATGATCAAGGTCAAAGTGTCAATATCAGGAAAGAGAAGGCTAGATTTTGAGCCAATTTAAACTCTTTGCAGATTGGACTGGCAGAAATTAGACTGCACAAAATGTAAAGAAGCACCACCTTTGGGCCAAGGGGTTAATGTAGAACATTTTTGTGAGGGATTTTGAGATTGCTGAAGAATTTCTCTTGTGTGCCAGCCCTTTGAATGCTGATGTTGTCTGTCTCAGCTCAAAGGCTCTCTCAGAGCCAGTCTAAACATGTGGATATTTTATCACCTATTTCAGAGAAAATACAATATAGTCAAAAAATCTGCAGTCTTTGTTTTTCAATACTTACAGCTCAAAATTATAGAGACTTGTGCAGAGCTAGCAGATGCTGAGGATAAATGGCTCAGCTAAATTTGCTACAGCACAATGAGAACTTAAATTCAAAAATTATTTTAGCTAGATTTTCCCAGCATAGGAGACAAAGTTAAGAGCAGCAGTTTGGTGGAGTCCTGCCATCTAGTCTCAGCTAGCAGTGAGCTGGGATTCTGGTTGTCTTGTAGGAAGCTTTGGACATGAGTACTAAGTTAAGTCAAAAGTACTTCACAGCCTTAAGAAAGTAAATGTGAAGGGGAAAAATTATCAAAATGTTCCCTGGAAGACATAACGCCTGTATATCCACCGGGACTGGATCCTTTTAACTTTACTCTTATGTGCATTTATGCACTGCAAAAATTTATCATCCCATGAAAGTGCCATCAGAATTAAACTCTTTCAGTTTCATCAGCCACTTTTGATTGGTGTTAACTACACAGTGATTTTCTTACTGTTGTATTAAATAGTCTAACTTTGTATTAAAGAAGTGAAAACCTGTTTGTTAGGGCTTGCAGATAGACTCCTCTTCGCAAACCTGTGTGTGTGGTATTATGTCTCAATCATAAATTGAATATTTAGTTCTTTGAAAGTCCTTTACATGCTGCAAGTAAGTGAATTATTTACTCTTCAGACTGAGGTGAGTTGCTCACATGAGGACATGTGAAGTATAAGCTGCTTCAGTGCAAAGTCCTCCTGAAGGCACACTGTTAGGCCTTCAGCTTTAACCTAAACATCACACCTGTGCTCAAAAAAGGAAACTTGATTATTTCTTCATGCTGCTGTAATTTGGGCAGGAATGTACCCAACTAAAACCAGACACACTTAGAACTGTGCCAGTCCTTTAATATAGAAGTACAAATAATATTTTCATTTCCAGTCACTGTATGGTATACTGTTCAACCGGAAGAACCTGTGGTTTAAAAGTAGTGCTGTCTTCAAATAGTTCAGCTATTAAGTGAAATGTGTATGAAATTTTGACTGTAACTGTTTTCAGTTGATTAATACCAGTTAGTAACATATGCTTTTCTCACCCAGATGGAATTTTCAGGAATGGCTAACTGCAATCTGAAAAACATTTTGATTAGTCTGAATAAATAATGTGTTTTAAACTTGTACTTCAAAACTGTATTGTAAATTGGTTTTGGGGGTGTTTTTGAGAATTAATAAAGTGTCAAACCTAAGCTCTTTGTATCTTACAGTAACTGCACCTGACCTGCTCTGAATTTAGTTTTGATGCCAAACCTCAAGGTGACATCTATTCTTTGTAAGCTTCTCTTTTTTCATTTCTATTGTTGTTTTGTTAATACTCCTATAACTACACTGGCACAATTTATTGAGAGTTGTGATAAATTGTCGACCACAAGAATGTTGAGCTTGGGAGTGCATGTTTGTCTTATACCATGTGTATAACAGTTCAGGGCAACATGAGGCTAGAGCCTCATACAGGAACACAGAAATAGATAGGTGTGACAGTTTAATTTTATAATACTGGTATTATAAAATATAAATACAAATCATGTGTGCTCTTGCCATTTTTGTAAGTGAAGGTAACAATTTACAGCTTTTCCTGGCTTGGCTTCATTGGTAATGCTGAACAAACAGCATCATGGAAGTACTAGCCTGGGATTCATTCTTGAACATGTCTTGAAGCAGTGAGCGCAGACTGCAAAAGGAAACTTGCTTTGAATATATGATCCTATATAATTCCTATTTCTGGTTAATATCTATCTGATGGCTCCATAACTTGCCATCTTTATCAGGAAATAGCAAAAAGAAGTGTTCTGAAGTTTTTTATTTGCTTACAAAGAAAAAGGCTGACCAGCACCCAGATGGGATTACAGCCAGCTGTGATTTTGGTGGAGGAGCCCTTCAAGTCTTTGAGGAGTCAAAAAACACCAACACAGTGGTAGGAGAAGCCTTGCAGTAAATGCTAGAGTCTGAAGCAGGCAGCCTGTTTCTGTTTAAACCTGTCTTGTGTAAAAGCAAGCTGATTTAGGTCCATTAGTTTTCATCTTCACCAAGGAGCCATGCACATGGAGCTCTCTAGATGAAAGGGCCTTGTTTCTGGCAGATATCTTCCACTGCTTGTGGAAAAAACAGATGCATCCTCATTGTTTTCGCTCTGCAGGACAGCATTTTAAATGTAAAAAGGTGTCTCGTGCTCTCTGGCTAGTGAGGTGTTGTTTGTATTTTGGCTCTGCAGAGACTGAGGGAAAAAGCCATTAAAAAGAGAAGAGGCACAAAATCAGATAAAATGGTCCAAAAATATTGACAGGAGAAGCAGGGTTAAGATGTGGCTGGCAGTTGTGTGTGTGTGTGTTACACACGTGCAGCAGAGCCAAGGGCTCATGGCATGGACTTGGTTGGTAAGGTTGGTCTTGTTGGACAACGCAGAGTGGCATTGCTTGTGCTTGGGCTGGGTCCTCTCCCTCCTACCCATGGGACCCTCCTGGCAGGTTGCAATACTTTTGCTCCCTTGGGTTGTACCCAAACAGGACCTGTGGTTTGTAGAACATTTTGGAGCAGAGCAAAAACCTTATGAAATTTTCCATAGTGGCTAGAAAGGGCTAGTGGGCATTTTAGATGAAAGTTTGTATGTTAACCTGAGGGAGCCAACTTAGGGGGAAAAAAACCCAACAAAACATCTAATTTTCTTGAGGAATTGTTTGCCTAAGAAAGGCTCTGGTTTCCTTTGCCCAACCTAGGACACAAAGTCCTGTATTTCCCAGGAGATGGCACTATTGCCTTAAGAACACAAAAATCAGGTTTTCCTTCAACTGCAGTTTTAAAAGCTGATTGACAAAGTGAGGTTTGCAAATAAATGTATAATAGGCACAGATCGGAGGAATATCAACAGATGTCAAATGGAGAATCAGCTTGCTGATTGCACTACTGAAGTTTGCTGCCTGATAAGAATGTGAAAATCCTGACATATAGATTGTAAGATGAACATCACTATCAATCCATTATTGGAGAAACTGTTTGAATTTAGGTTTTTTGGGGGGTCAATTTTTCAAAATTAAATTAATGAGTCTTTCCAAGGTGAATGGTGTTTTTCTGACCAATCTTCTCGAAGAACATATATAAAAACAAATCCCAAACTGAAATTCGGATTGAATATTAACTACTCTTAACATGTCCTTTTAAAATTATTTCTAGTTCTTACCTAGTTCAAGAAAATGGCAGCTTGCAAAATTGTTATGTTCTGTGTGATTGGTCAGTTGTGATGGCTGATTGCCAAGTTGCTCCACTATTCTTTTTGTCTATGACTGAAATAGATGTTTTTGTAATGAGTCCTGCAAAGTCTTTGAATCAGGAACATGCTGCCTACTTTTAGCTGCACTTTCTGGTCATTTTCTAATCAAAGACAGACAATTGCACCTGCTGAGCCCTCAGGATACAGCTGGAGGGAATGCTGCTGTCACAGCAGCTGGTCTGGATAATTATGTTCTTCAACTTATTAATTACTGTTTAAAAGGAAGTTTATTTTGCACCATGCTCTATCTTTTATTGCAATGTTGTTCCAGAATGTAATTTCTCTAATGCTTGGAAGTTCCATTTTGAATCCAGACCAAATTTATTCATTTCCAGGCTATGCCTCTTTGTTCTTCTGCCAGTATGATTATCTTCAGAAGTCCTTGTTCCCGCCTTTGGTATTTGCCTGCTGATGAGAGCAATCATCTTTTCTCCTAGATTTTGTTTCTCTGAACGAAAAACACCATATCTTTCCATCTGCTCTGAAGAGAGGTTTTTCATTGCCTTGATTATCGTTTTTGGGTGGCTCCAAGTATATTTCTGTTTCGGTCCATCTTTCTTGAGCATAGATGACTAGAAATGGTGCAGAGTATTCAGGATGAGGCCTGACAAGAGCTTTGTATCATACATTTATCAGTTGCATTGTACCATTGTAATGTCTCTGTGGGAAGTGGCTCCATGTCTGTGATCAATTAGTAAGCTTTATTATCCTCAGTTGTTTCAAACTGATGAGTTTTTTTCCCCCCTAGAACTTAATTGATCCACACATTTTTTGGTGGACTCTTGATGTCTAAATGCTTTTCATACAAATGGCACAGTTGTTTTAGAAATGCTGAACTTTGGACATCCATGTGCACACGACAATGGTGTCTGTGAATGCCATAGTGCATCATGGTGTGTTCCTCTATTGCTAAAACTTACTGCAGGATAATGCTTTGCATCGAACTGCCTGAACAGAGTTTAGTAACCAACCTTACAAAGTTTCAAAGTAGCTACCTGGAACTTGAAAATATCTTACTTAGCTCTATTTATGTCCACTTTGCCAAGAGAAGAAATAAATGTGAAGAATATCACTATAAACTTGTTGACATATAGGAGACCATTCAATTGACAGGTCTCTGTCAGTATTAACAGAATGAAATACTAGAAATTCCTCATGAAAACAATGGAACTTATGTGCCTGATGGTTTGCAGCAAGAGCTTTAAATAACATTGAAATATTTTATAAGTCATCTAACCTTGCCTTTTGGTTTATTGATGACATGGCTCTCATTTCTTGATTCATGCTTTTTTTCTTAGTTGTATTTGCCTACCTCTTAAATTTGGCAAGAACCTCCATAGACATCTCCACAATATATGTATGGCACTTGTCAGAGATAAAATACCCTTCTAAAAATATTTTCTGCCATGATTCTGGATTTGTGCTGTTTATCTGTAAGTCCTGGGTCATCCAGAGCTTTGAAGTCTGTTCCCTTGGTTGAATGGCACTTTCCCCAGGCTATTTGGTGCCATTGCTTCTTGTCTGAATCATGCAACCAGTAATAGGCAAGCATATACAGGATTGCCTCTGTCACTGAAATACCCTGTTAATGTATCTAACTCTCTGTGCACCCACAGGATGTGGTTATTGTTCTCATGATTCTTCCTCCACAATTCATCTACTGTGCAGCTTTCAGACTAAAATCTTTGGGTCAGGAACAATTTCTTACCTTTTGTGCAGCAGAGCTGAATTTCACAGATGATGTGTCTGCAAAGCAGATGCAGCCTTACCCTTATCACTGCTTGGTGCCATGTGCTCCCCTAGTCCCATGAGTTGGCTGTGGACCCATCCACCCTCCTTTTGCACAGCATTGATCACTCTCTGCGCCTGAGTATTGTGCACTTAGAACAGCTCCATCATCTAATATAAATAAAAACAACTCAGGTATCTGGATGAGTGTTTACATGCACAAATTTCTATGAGTAATAAAGGCAGGGAGGAAGGATTAGAGGGAATATGATCAAAAGGCAGATTGCCTCTTACACTATGAGCCTTCCGAAGTCACCCCTGAAATATGTGGGCCTTTAAACGTTCTTGAAAGTAATTGTACACTTTTCCCCTATTTTTGAACAGGCTTAAAAGTAGCTTCCTCCTTATCTCCCTGAAGCATGGAGTGCACACAGGGAACAAAGCTGCTTGGGAGATTCAGCTGGGCCAAGGATGGGAGATTTTTCACAAGGTGAGCTCTTCCCCCCTAGCTGCTGTCTAGGAGACTTCTCAGAATTTGAATAAATGGGATGTTCTTATAGGGTGGTGGTTGTTGTTGTTGTTTTGGGTTAGGGTTTTTTGTTTATTTGTGGTTTTTTGTTTGTTCATTTTTGTTTGTTTTTTTTTTTTTAACCCGGCCTTGGAATAATATCAGATAAATGAATACTTCAACAAATGGTGAAAGTTGCCTGAGAGAAATTGCTTTTGGCAACTGTTCCTCCTAATTAAAATGAAAGCCTGAAAAGCCTCAGTGTTTGGGAAAAATTAATCAAATGCCGGCACTAGATAAGATACAGATAATACTTTGTGCCTATTAACTGCTTTCTACAATTAGCATGTGTGTGTTCAGCCAAATGCAGCCTGACCCTGATGTGGCAGGAAGGAGAGGTTTGGATTGAATGGAGGGCAGCACCTCTCACTTGCCCTGCTGAGCCAACCAGTGCCTTCCCACCTTCCTGCTAACAACAATAAGAACAATTAATAGAAAGTTTCAATACTGAGAGACTCCCAAACTGTCCTCAGGACCCTGCAGTGGGCAGTAATGGACTTGGTTCTGATAGCTTAGATGCAGCAGCTACATCTCTGTAAGCATCTGAATGGATGGCCAGACAGAAAAAAGACAAAAGAAAGAGAAATTCACTCCCTCTGGGGTCCAAGGTACTAAATTCCCTGCTGGGGATTTAAATGCAAATCCAGAATAGTCAAAGACAGTGTGCAGGACCTCCAAGTTGTATTTAGATCTACTTATTTCTCAGACTGTTAAATAATTAGCAGTCATCAAAATCCTGAGGAAATCAGTCCTCTCTGCCCCCTAGAGTGGCAGCCTCAAGGCCGGGACACTTGTACAGGGACAGGACTCATTTAACTCCTGAAGAAGTTTGGACTAGCAACTGGTGGAGGTCCTGGGGAAGGTTCTACACCCTCCTGGTCCTCAGAGGTTGTTCCTGTCCTCTGTCCCAGCTTGGGAGGCCAAAAACCTATTGAGAAAGTGCTGAGCCAGAGCAGCAGACAAAATCAGTGTGTACACATGCATGCAGTGGTCAGGCAAATCCCCAGAAAAAACATGCAGCCAGAGGCTTTGGGAGGCAATGCTGGGTGACCCCAAAACCTGAGAGATGGTGCTGGGCGGGAAGATGTGCAGGCAGGCACCTGGAGGAAGGCTCTGGAGAACAGCCATGGATCTGCACATGGGGAAGGGACATGCTGGAGCCTGTGGGACCCAGATGAGACAGAGGAAAGAAATGAAGTTTTGAGCCTATTATCTTCATATGGAGAATGTGTGAGTCAGGGGTGTGGGAGAGCTGAGGATCCACATGTGCATGCATGAAAGGGAGAGGGGCAGGGAGCAGACAGCCTGTTTGGCTTAGAAACAGCAGAGACAGGCGCTCAAGCAATGTCTCCAAAGTAAACCCAATTGTAAGGAGAGTTTCAGACAGCACAGAGTGAGAGCTGAAGATGACAGAGCAATGTCATCATCTCAGCAGGCGCTGCAGTCCTCACCCCTGACAGCTAAAGCATGGATATATAAACCAGTGAGCACTTAAGAAAATAAAAGTGCAATGCAAGATAAAGAGACATATCCATTCTATGCAGGGCAAAATGTTACTATGTGTAGGGGCATTTAAGTGTAGGATAAGGACCCCGTTCTGGGGATGGCAGCTCCATGGGAAGGCCTGAGCTAGACATGGAGGAGATCAGGTGCCATGGGAAATCTTGCCTTGCCATCTGGGTTGTGGCCCAGGCAGATTTCCCCAACCGAGGCTCAGAGATGTGTAGAAAAACTGCAATTAAGCAACTCATGTATAGGAAAGTATTCTCAGAACTCGCTTTAGCCACTGCCACAGCTTAATGGTTTCAGAAATGGCTGCAAAGTAGTCATGCTGCTCCTTCACTGCTGGGCTTAAATTCATGGCAGGGATTTATACTACAGCTCAGGATGACTGCATAAGCCTGTTTTTCCTTTGCTTTGTGTGCAGGAATGAGGGTCTGGGCCCATGGCTGCTCTCTGACTAGGCTTATTCCCAGGATAACTCCTCTCCCAGCCTCCTCTGCCCCACAAGAAAAAAAAATCTTAAACAAATGTATAAACACTGGCAGCCTTCAGGTTTGTGTTTGTTTCTGAACCTAATTTAAATGAACAGCAGACATTTTATGGGCTTTTCCAAGAGAACCTACAGAGGCTTATTTGCTCGAGTCTGACTTTCTGACAGCTCTCTACAAGTCTAATCAAAACCAGACTTAGCCTCATGTGAAGCAAAATAATATATATTAAGCTACAAAGAACTAGGCTAAATGTAGTAAGTCATAAACCACTACTATGGCAGCAAGTATTCAATCATGTGCATGTACCACACTTGGATTTTGGAAGAAGGGATGCATTTGTTTTGTTCCCATTGTACAAGGAAAGTTGTAGTGGTGAGAAGCTGAGAAAACATGCCTTGCATCTAGAAAATGCCCCATTTGTGTAACTTGGAGTATGTAGCTACAACACAAAGGGTGTCTCTTCACTTCTGTCCCCACAGGTGAGAATGCTGAGTTGATATCTCATGGTAAGGTGCACCCAGTTCCCTTAGGGAAGTTGCAGGTGTGGAAGGCACTCCCTTGGAGCTGGATAGGATAAATTCCAGGACCAAGCTGGATTTAAGAGAGGTTTGTCTATATCATCTTTCCAGGTTTTTTCTTCAATACATAGATCGTATTTCTGAGATGTTCGCAAGTCTTTATTTAGATTAATTCCGGATGACAAAGTTAGAGTGGGGAATTCTATGGAGACATTAAATACAGTGTCTTGACAGACAGCTAAACACTGACCTCCAAAAGAAGACTTTTTTTCTATTTCTAATTATCCCACAGTGTTCTCATCACATAATATCACCTCCCTCTGTGTAAGGATAAGTTCATGTTCAGTTCCTGACATCTGGAAGAAATTTCTCCTTATCTGGCATGTGCATTTTCAAGTGAAATGTGAAAAGAAGTGCTGAACTGATAAAGCAGGGATGTACCTTTGGGCTGGACCAGATGGTGAGGTGCTGCAAGCAGAAGGCATTCTGCCCAAAACAAGGAGGAAGGGGAAGGAAATCTCTAGAACTGGGCCAAGATGGAGGAATGGTAAAATCCTGTGCTCATTCAGGAGGGGTGGGTCTGTTTAACCTTCCTCTTCTTCTAACAGAGATCCTAAGTTTGAAGCTGGAGAGACATCAGGCAGCTTTAGAGTGTGAGCTTTCCTGTCTAATTTGGATTTCAGTGTTTCCAGTTTCTCTGTTGAAGTATTGCGTGACTGAAAATCTTATCTGGTAGCAGATAGCCAGCGTTGGCCACAGTGTGTATACTGTGGTCCACCTGGTTTCCTTAAACCTCTTGCCTTTTAATAAAGTTCAGCTATTCTATGCTGAAGCCACAATTTAACTCTTTCTGCATTGCCTTAGTAATTTTAGGGTGGTGATGATTGCTTTTGCCTAAAAGTCCTAAATTACCTTTTGCAATTTGTCTAGAGGAGAGATTTCAGCCCATGGACTGAGATTCCTTCAAACAGCGTTCTTATGCAAAGGGACTATTGACATGGGGTTTTTGACATCCCCTCTTTGTTGTCATCCAGTGATTTGGAAGGAAATGATTCTTGCAAAACAAGCCTGAGCTCCAGCAGACTAATAGTTTTTTACATCTAGTCAAATAAACATACTTGTGTCCATCACCATTGTGCAGAACACATCAAATAGAGCTGTTGGGATTCAATGTTATTTGAGGTCCATCTGGCACACTCTGCAGAAAAACATCTCCCACAGAAAGCTGTAACAAGACCAAGACATAGAGTTGCACCCAATCCTACATGGTCATGTTTGATAGCCGTAGAGTGATTTGGCTGGATGTTAAACTGGTATCAAATTCATTTTAGTTTGTTTATTTGAGCGATCTTCACTGTGTGAACAGTGAAATTTTACTTCATCTGCATTGATTAGACTGCTTGGGGGTTTTTTTGTGGGCACTCAAAACATACAGATCTGCAATTTTCATTTGGGTTCTGTTTAATTGAGATTTTTTGTGGGTTTTGTTGTTGTTGTTTGTTTTATTCTTATTTGTTTTTGCTCTTTACTTTGTGCAAAGCCAGCACACTGACAAATACATTAACTGCGTGGGCCATGTATTTGGTTTGATGTCGTTATTTTTCACTGCTCTCTGCAGAGCATTATCACTGATTATTTTTTTAAATATGTTGTAGCCATTTGATAGGTTTTCCAGGTTTAAAGTCTCTCAGCACAATGCATTGAAGTATAACTTGTTTTTGGAAGGGTGGATGACTGTAGATAAAACATTATGTTGCTTTAAAAGTATGGAAGATCTTTTTATTCTTGTTTTTATGAGAGCTATCCAGTTTTGTCATGACAACAGCCATGCAGTCAGTATAAATCAAATTCTTTTAGATACTTAGCTTTTTATCGTTTTCTAAAAATGTGGATGTGGGGACATTTTATGAAACCACCTTTAAAGTATTTTTGGATAGGTGATTTATACTGCATCTTTTCTTAGGCTTTTGTTTTAATCTTTCAGCCCGTCCAGTTTTATAGGTGTCATGGTGACTCTCAGAAACAGGAATTTCTGTTTCTTTATGTTGCTGTTATAAACAGACAAAGTGAGACTAATAGTTGGCTGAAAAACATCAGAATTTGGTAGAGGGTTTTTAACATCTTTGTGTAGAAAATGAAGGCATTGGAATCCTCTGGGTGGCTTTTTAGCAAGACTACTTTTCCCTGTGGACAGAAAAAATGACTCAGAAGTAATAATGTTACTCTATTATTGCATAGACTTCTAAGGGGTTTAATGATGCCTGTTGTACTGGATTTGAATAACATGTGAACACTTTCCTAGGAAATGATTATTAAAATTGTAATGCTGGATTATGCATGAATCTGATCAGCATTTGAAGAGGGGACTGATTTGCAGCCTGGCTTATGGTGTCTTCCTGTTGCTATAGAGGCCAGGACAGTTCAGACAGCAGAAGACATTCTTACATCTGAACACCAAATTTTGTACCATGCAGACTCATGGAGTGCAAAAAGCCTATAGATGAAAAGCCTATATGAAGAGAAAAGCCATTCTCCAGGGATGTTGAAAAAGTGACCCTTGGTAGGCTATCGATAAAAATGAGTGCAAAGCAGAATATTCCACATGTGCATGCACCTGGCTTCACAGAGGACCCCACTGACTTGTGCCCTTTCGTTCTGTAAAGGGGAAACAAAAAGGTGCATTCTAGGTACTTTCATAGAGAAAATAGTTGAGCTTGCCATTCAATGATAAATAAACCATTTTGCTTGTGCACTTATATTAATGGTGGGTATTCAAGTTCTGTGTACACTTGAGGAAGTGGCTTTTTTTCTAAAATTGAATGCCTTGTCTTGTGGCATCATAGTGGAAACCATAGTAATAATATTAAATTAGTTTACATTGAAAAAAGCAGACTTATGCCATTTGGGGAGAGCAGGTTCATTAATGAAGGACAGAGGCATAGTAATTCACAAGATCAAATTGGTAAAACCAGAACTGCCTGAGCTGTTGCCTTACTCAGTTATTTCTCACGGGAAACCCAGATCCTTCAGAAGAGAGTGCAGCCACATGAATGAAGTGTGAGTCAGTTTGCCCTTTGCCAGCAACAGCACTCATTTCTTTGTCTCATTTGTAGGTGATTTTGAGATCCTGTCTGGGGAGTTTTTTTCCTGCTTGTGTAAATAGTCTTCTACATTCCCGCTGTACCAGATCTGAGTCACAATATCAAACTCCAAACTCAGTTTTCTTGCACGTGGTGCTGGCAGTCTTTTCCATGGCCCCTGATTGCTTGTGGTGATGTAAATACCGCTGGGGTGCTAGATGTCATCCACAAATCACAGCCTGGTGAGGACCTCATAGGTGAACCCACTAACTGTGCTTTTCATAAAAGTTTGGTTAGTGAACAGTAACAGTGAAGGTTTTCTTCTGGACACAGAGCATCAAGGTATGTGTTTTTTTGGACCCTTTATGTAGACATACTCCAGATGTGTTCCTTGTTGCTTGCTAATCACTGCATTCCCCAGATAACTCTGTGATAATGATAGTATTAGCAAAATTCAAGTAATAGATGTGCACAGAAGCTTTCAAGTATATAAGAATTTCCTGCTTGAAAAGAAGGAGGTTCAGGTATATTTTTTCTTTATTATCTCACCAGGAGGACTGTCTTACATCTCTTTTAAAGGATGAAAACAGAAGGTGATACATATACAGACTGTATTTTTGCTACTTCTCTGATTGCCAGCAGATAACAGCAGAATGGTTTCACTACTGCTATGCTATTATTTTTACGTCTGGATATTATGCCAAAGTTTTCCTTTTCCTTCTTTATTTTTTTTCTTTTATTTTTAAAAATTTTTTTAAAGGTAGGGGAAAATTGAAATTTACTGCTAAGGTATTGCTTGCCAAGCTTTTTCAGCTGCAGGATATAATGGAAGCCAAACTCTTTGGAACTTATTAGGGCTGTCAGTATAATCAAGGGGAATTGCATGGTGACAAAATTAGGGATCTATGCCATAGTGCTCATGTGTAATGGATGGCTGTAGACATATATATGTTTATTATGCCAGGGTGCTGTGGCATAGCTCCATATTTTTCTTCAAGTGCAATTTCTCTGGATTGTTGTATATGGGTGTACATACATATGCCCAGGAGAGAGAGAAAAAGGAATATCTCCTCCCCTTGTGTTGTCTGAGTCTTTGAAGACAGCATCTGCTCATAATGATAAAGTCGTTGACAAGCAGATGTTCCAAAGCTGGGTTTAAGAGCAGCATAAATCAAGATTTCAACAATTCCTTTAAATTTTGATATGGCACTTTCAAAACACCATGTATTTTGAATTTATGAAAGACAGAAATATAAATGCTTTCATTTTGTCTCATACCCAAGCCCCAGTAGAGTTTTGGGGTTTTTTTCAAATGACAAATTCCTTTGTCAGGAGCCATGTTCTACGGCACACCCACAGTTCCTCGTGGAAAATTTGAAAGAAGTAATTTGTTAGAGCTGGACTTGCTCAGGCTCTCTCTGCCTTGGCTGGTATGTGTAATGCACCAGCTTCCTTAGAGTAGTTCCCATCAGGATATTTAAGAAGGTTTTTGTTTACCAAAGGAAGACATGGCTTTCACTCAAATATAACATATAATGACTCTCACAGCCACAACAGCTTTTATGAAAACAGTTTTAAAGACCCTGCTTGCAACAAAACATGTCAAGAAATATGCGTTTGAGTCAGAAAACCCAGCCTATGTTCTTATGCCTATTGGCACAGGGGGGGAGAGAAGGGATCAAGGCAAACTGTAAAGGCATTGCAGGAGGACATTGCCTGTGTTATACCATCTTCCCTTTCCCAGTGGGAACCTTCCTCTGAGGATGGTACAAGCAGCAGGTTTCAGGTTGTGAAAAGTGAGAGATCCCCGACCATTGCTGTTTGCCACTGAGCCCTGCCCTGCATCAGCCAGCTGAGTCCTGGCTCCCTGTCTTCTTCGGCTTGCCTGTTGTGTGCTTTGAGGGGAAACTCCTGTCCACAGCTCACCTGGTGCTGGGGTGACACGTGGGATGGACACACAGGCAGAGAAAACATTTAAGGGACAAATAATGTCCAGTGCTCCCAGAAGCCTGTGCTTTAGTCCAGAAGCTCTCTGGACAGCTCCACAAAGCTGAGGTTAACTCAGATGGACATTATCTTGTGCAATTTCTAATGGGTTTTGATAGGATGCAGATGGTCAGCAGCTCCTTCTGTGGTCAGTCTGCTGGCCAAAGACATGCTCTGGCCCAAGGAGAGCATGCAGTGCACGGGATCTCAGACTCCACTCTAAAGTGAAGTAAGCCCAAAAGTCTCCCCTCATTAAGTTGATGTTTGGGGCACTCTTGGGTTTCGATATTTGGCTCAGAAAGTAACCCCTAACAAGACAGGAGGTTTAATTGCAAGGCTTCTGGAGTTTTCCAAAGATAAATAGAACACAGTGGTTCTGTATTCCAAAGCTACACTGAACACATGGCAGGATTCAGCTGTGTGAGCTCCAAAGCAACAGTTTGTCTCTTACTGAGAAGTATTTGTCATAGACAGATGAAGGAAAAACCCCCCTCAACAAATCCTGGTTAGCTTTTCAAGCTGGGAGATAATTTGTCCATTGTTAAACAGAAGATATATATAGAGGCATTAGCTGGTTGTACAAAATACTTTAGAAGTTTGTTTAGAAGTGATTGAAATCGGCTGTTGTGGAACTGAAAAACCAGCCACACAAGCTAAGTCTACAGCCCTTTGTCTGTCTGTTGTCTGTTAGTGTAGCGCTTTATTCTTCCAGCAACATTACTAACTCAGGGAAATAACATCAATCTCTTGTCTTTCATTGGTGGGTATTAATAATTCAAGGATTAAATTCATCATTGAATAGGGTAATTTAAATAGGTTTTAATGAGAAACTGCTCCAGTTCTTATATTAAAATATATTTAAAATATTTTCATGTTTGAGAAGTCAAGCACTGAAGCATCAGAAAAACCAGTGCAGCCCCCAGCCAAAGCCCCCTTTGCCAGCAGTTGTAAACCTAGTCAAAAGTGAGTGATGTGGAAAATTATATAGGGCCCTTCCCTTTCAGAGTTCTGCAGGTCAAAATCTACTAGCAGTAAGCTACAATTAAGAAAATGCTGGTGTTGGTGTGAACCAGGCTGCTCTGTCCTCATCCAGCCCTGCTGGCTGCCCATAGAAGTGCTGATCCCTTTTGTTCTGGCAGCTCTTCTTCTACCCCCAACAAGCTGTGGGGCCAAGTATAGTGGCATATTTTGTACAAGCTGAGTAGAACAAAGAAATGTCAGGGTAATGAACTGAACCTGTCTCATGTGAAAAGGAGCTTTCCAAACAATGCACTTCTCAAGGCAGCTATGCTCCACTGGTGCCTTTCCTCTAGGCCATTTCTGTAGTATATTGCTAAATACAAGCATTGCTTTCACTCCTACAAGATACTTAAACAGATCACTGGTTTCAAGGAATTAATCACTGTGTTGATAAGCAGCAAGTCACTGATATTTTAAATTTTTTTTGTCTATTTGTTTTTCTTCCTACATATAAGTAAGTACCATTAGTTAAACAGCATGCATAACTTGATAATATTTAAATACCCTAGGACAACCCCTCTTATAACATCCTCATTTATGTGACTGCAACGACACCTCCACAGCTCAACCAGACCTTGGCATTCCTGTCTAACACCTGCACAGCTCAGAGCTGTTCTCTTCCTTGGCATATTCCCTGGTGGGAACATCACAGCCTTGTCACCGGGGTTGTCCTATGACCTGGTGTCTCGAGCGGTGGATGGTTTTCTGGGGGCATACTTCCTTGATGAATAGCATGAAAAATGCTTTCATAACAAAAAATGCCAGCGATGCCTTTAAAAGATTTCAGTGTAAAGGGTCTGAATGTGAGGTAAAAGGAAAACTCTCCATATTTAATCTCTAAGTTAGAAGGTTATTGCTGATATTTGCATAGATACCATAGTGCTGGAGCCACTGTGCATCTGGGGAGTAGGTGGCTAAATCTCCCTTTCAGTTTTTTACTGAAAACACTCAGAGGAGGCTGGCTGACAGCATGAATAAATCAACATGTTGTCCACAGGAAATAAGGAGATAGCTGGAATGAAGCATAAATAATGTAATACTAACATGAAGAGATTATTTCATACATCTTTTTCAGAGTACTACAGTGAATGGCTTGCTGGAAAATTTCTGAGAGAGTTGCTCTAAGTGTACAGCTATGAATGATCTCTACCTCCATGCAAAAGCCTCGAAAGCCTGGCTTAGCAGGATTCCACGCGACCACAGACACAGAGGCAGGGAAAGATATGGGAGACAGAAGACAAGATGGAAAGATCTTTTAATGTATTCTATCCTATCTTTTGTAGGGGAGTAAAAGAACAAAAACCTTTTGGTTTCAGCAACGTGAAAAAAGTGATTTTGTCTTTTCCATAAAACTTTCCAGATTAAAAGAATGAAGAGGCATAGTTTTTCAATCATCTGGTTTTACGCATTAAAAAGTTCCCATGTCTTATCTTTGAGAAGAATAGAGTTGCTTGCTTAGTCAGCAAATTTAACCACCTATTCCTTCCCATGTTTTTCTTCTCTGAGCAAAAGTTTTGTCCCCCATCTACCTGCTTGTACTTGGGCGTTGAAGGAGAGGTACCAGCCCAAGGTCAGTGTTTGCAAGAAATCTGGGTTGACACTGAAAAACTTGGCTAATGTCAGCAGAACAGGTGCTCTGGTGTAGCCAGAAGTGCTAATGAGGGGGTGTCTCAGCAGTCCTGTCAGTCATGGCTGGGTGCAATTTTGCCTTGTGCTCCCACTGGTACCCACTTCAGGGTCAGTTACACTGCTCACAGCCTTGAAGTCTGCAGGACATCTTGAAGCACTCACTTGCCAGGTACTTTAGGAAGACTCATAGAAGACCAGGAAGATGATGGCTGGAAAGCATAAACTCCTAAGAAGCTTGTTGTTTCCTAACAAACTCCATCAGGTTCCAGGAAATAAAACTATTCGGGTGATCAGATCTTGGTCCTTGCTGAGCCAGAACAGGTCCTGGTGTTACCACTTGCAAATCTACTGCAAGCCAGCTGCACAGGGATGTTGGTTGGAGAGCTAAATCCCTGAAAAGCACTCTTACGGGAAGTTAAAACTCCAATTTGAATTCCAATGACTTCCCATTGGATTATGGGCACATTATTAGGTTTCCGAGGCAAAATTATTAGAGGGAAAAGAAATGGTGATATTTTCTGAATCACTGTGGTTGTATTTAATGCAAAACACATGCACAATCCTAGGCAGAATGCATGGAAGACCCTGGGATAAGCACAGCATCTATTAATGAGAATTTTGGCTGTTGACAGGGTCTCCATTTCCCAATTTGTGTGTTTGAGGCTTTGTTTCTGAAGTAGCTGAGATTGCTAGAAAACACCAGAGCTGTGCCAAGGATAATTTATATTCAGATGCTTCTCATGGGTGACATAATTGTTTATCTGCAAGGTCTTAAGTTTTATTGTACCAGGCCAGCATTATTTCATGGGGTACTTTTTGTGTACTCATGTCATAATGCTGTCCCCAAACCATGTGCAATATTAGGAATTTTGAGATACAAGAAAACCAAGACAAAAGGGATCATGAGGGATTCTTAAAATTCCAGAAAAGTTTCATTGCATTCAGGTGACCAGAAAAGTACTCTCCCATTTCCACTAAGTGTGTGAAGTTTTTCCAGGATCCTGTAGAAGCCCCAAATGTACTTTTTGTCATGGCAGAGTACTACAGAACTCTGCACATCTGTAAAGCTGGAAATTTGGCTTGTTTTGCACAGTCTTATTTTGCTTATGTTGCTGGAAATTTCATCCTTGCTGATTATGCTTCTCAGTTGGTTTGGTTTTTTTTTTTTTTTTTTTTTTTTTTTTTTTAGCATGCAACATGTTGGAATTTAGATTTAGCCAAGATGGTTAGAGAGGTCTGCCAGCTATTTCAAGATCATCTGTGTTCTACAAGCTGTTGCAACCACAGTCTTTTCTGTTGACTTAGACCCTGTGCTGTAGGCTTTCCCCCATCTTCCGGGTCCGTTTGTCATTCCTTGCTTTTAAAATCCAGCACAGAAAAATAAGTGGGTCCACTCCTGCACCCAAGAGTAACATCTGTGTGTGGTGCAGAATACGATATTCCTTCACATTGACTTTGGTAACTTCTCTGTGGCCAGCTCTAGATGGTCTCCGATGCCTTTTTCTTTTGCTAAGTGATGACCAAAGTCTCTGAACAATCTTTAATGGCTTGAGCAATGACTTTGTCCTTTGCAATTACCAAATGATAAGGTGGTGGTTTCTAGAGCCTCTTCCCTCTACATCAGTCTTTTTTGGACTGATGCTCTATGATTGATAATATCTGAGATAAGGACAATTCCTAAACAACATCTTCAAGCTATGTTGAAGGCATTAATTTAAGATACACCCCATGCTATACTGAACCAAACTGGATCCAAATAAATGCAGGGACCTTCTAGCCTAGAATATTATTTATTGTTTTATGTCTTTCAGAGCTGGTATCTTCAAGACAGAGATACCTTTTTTGTTCAACTTCCCAACAATTTATGTGGCTGGATAACTGAGAGGAACAGGCATCTTAGTAAATGGTCCTCCTAAACTAGCAGATGTTTTCTTTGTTTGAACTGAAGCAATCTGGACTCTACTTCCTAAATCTCTATTAGCTACAAAAAGGTTGTGAGATTCCTGTTGTAGCAAAGTTCTCTGGTGGGTCCAATTCTTTACCCAAGTGATGACTTTTGACTGAAGTCTTTAACATTGGGGTTTTTTGGATCTAATGCCTCTTACTTCCATCAATTTATTGGTAGCTCTTTGCTGGCATATGTGCAGAGAAGCCCAGCAGGCTGGCAATCTGGGGTTAAATTTGTAGTGAAGACAGAAGCAGCGAAACCAGCAGAGACTTGAGCTCAGGGGCAGTGCAGAGAGGTGGTGGTGCCCACTGAGCCTGATGACCAGGATGTTAGACTGGCAGTACAGACTGAACAAAGCCTCAGGCAGTGGAGTCAGGAAAGTCTGATGCACAAAGGCATGAACAAAGGTCTGAAGCACAAAGATGGAGGATCAGAGTAAAGAAACTATGGCTGGGCAGACAGAGAGACTACAAGAAGATTCATTGGGCCATTGCTGGTTGTGAGCTGTTATTTTGTGGAAGATTACTTCTTGTATTGAAGGTAGAGAAATGGGTGCCTGAGGTATCAGTCACTCCAGCAAGACTCATGTTAGCAACTTCCATATCAGTTTAAAAGCTCCTGGCCTCTTTTGTTTCTTGGAAAGCTTGTTCCTCAAAAGTTAGGTCATGCCAGTAATTTGAATTTTTCCTCAAATATGGAAAGCTACGATGCATACTTACCTTCCTGTTTTCTCTGGTGAAATCCCCTTATTTTTAAAGGGCCAAAGAGGCTTATTTGCTTAAACATGAAAGTAGTCAAAAAACAGATGACTGTTTCTTTTCTTACAGTCACAGGCACATTTTCTAACACCTATCCCAGAAAACTCTTTGGTGGCTTTCTCCCAGGGTCACATACCAGTGACTCTGTGACTCTACCTGTGTGAACTTGGATGGGCTCAAGAAGTGGGTGCATGGAAATCTCATGAGGTTTAGGAAGCCCGAGGACAAGGTGCTGCACCTGGGTTCAGGATGTGAGCCTCCTCAGCTGCATGCTTGTGGAAGAGTGGAAGACTGCAATGGCCTGATGAAACCAAGGCCAGTCTCCTCTCCCTGTAACCATGCTTCCAGCAGCTGCCTAAGGCAAGGGAGCATGGCAGAGGAGGGATTCTTCTCCTGTACACTCTTGCAGCCTTTGGGTTCTGCTGTCCCAGAGGAGACAAAGCTTTGGGGAATCAGATCCTTCAGGCCCAAGAAAGATAAAATTCACAGAATTTCCTTACAGCCCTGGTATTTCCATATTACCCGTTTCTCAGCCATGGTATGAGCCAACATCCTACAGGCTGTTTGGTGACCCTCAATTCACGTTATTAGTGAGTTAAAGTTAGAATCTTACTTGTGTTCTGGGTTGTGGTTTGGTATGGTTTATATGAGTTAGTGACCATAATCCTGATGATGAATTGTTTTATGGTGGTTTCTATGCTTGTGTTGACAGTACTGCTCTTGCCCCAGAAATGAATAACTATACTTTATGCTAATTTGCTTTGAGGTATTAGCCACAGCTAATAATTCTGCCCTCTCTAGACTTTTGTTTTCTTTAGCAAACAGTTTAAAGATTGTGTGGTGCTCTTGTTCTCTGTTTGGCGAGACTCCAGCAAAACAAAGTCTAGAAGTTACACTCTAATTAAAACAGTCCTTACTGAGAGCTATCAAGCCATGAAGCATATCTGTGTTTTCAACTCTGAACTTCCTTCCTGAGGACATTATATGTTTTAATGAAAATGAACATGATTTCTTCAGCATTTTTTTCCTCTTCATGAACCACAGAGATAAGGTCTGTCACATATGTTGTGTATCAGAGAAGCACTCAAACGGTTAAGAGAAAACCAAAATATTTCAGTCAGCCTGTTTCATTGTGATGATTTTTTTATTTCTTTAGCAAAGGGGGAAAAAACTGACATTAGCTGCAGGCCCTGCCAAAATAGACATTTGTTTTCCATTAGCTGCACATATCCTTTCCTAAGGGCTTACTACAAATCGAGACACAGCTCTGGGCATAGACCTGGTTTATGTGAGGCATTTTTTATAAGGATAAGCAAACTTCACACTCACAAGTTTCCTGTCTCTTCTTCTAATTCTGCATTGATTATCTCTCTGCTTAACACCCAAGGGCTCTGAGCCTATTTCACCTGGGGAGAGATGTCCCAGAATAGGAGGGAATGATGTAGTTAGGTGGCCTTCAAAGGTCCTACAATAAATTAAAAAATAATAAGCTGTTTAGAGCTTTGGTGTAATTCTCAAGGCTTAAAATATGCTCCACCTGGGCTCAGGTGAGTCTTGTAGAGAAAAGCATAGTTCTTCAGCACATCTACTTAGCAATCTATTGTAAGTGAAAGAAAATTTTCTTCCAGACATTTCTTATTTTTAGCCCAAGTGTGGACTGGAAGCAACCCATTGGCCAGTTGTTACTAGCAACCTAGTCCATGCATGAATAGTAACTTCTTTTGAAATCAGATTTTCACATGTTCCAGGTGCAAGAATCAGTTCATGGATGCCAGCAGACTCCTGAAGTAATTACTTATACTTTTAGACTGAAAAATGTTTGAAAGTAAAACTCACCACAGACTTCAGTAGCTACATTTTCTATGGTGATAGGCAACACATGTGCCATGAGAGGTCACTGCCTCTCAAGAATTAGATTATTGATTCTTTGGATAGCAAAAAACCCAATACAAATATCAAGAAGAGAAAGCAAAATACTGTGTTCTTTGCTACCACAACCCCTGAATGAAAGTGAATTGCTGGAAAGCTGAAACCCAGACATACATTTTTGGCTCCCAGGCTGTACTATGTTCCCGATCATGAAGAGCTGGAGGAAACAATAGGGTTTTCAGCCTGTTCTGGAGGTCAGTGGACTTGTGTGTCCTTAGATCAAAGAATGAGGGAATGTTGTGTAGCTGAGAGATCTGTGTGAGCTGTGACTTGCCAGCAAATTCCTCCTGAGAAAGCCCATGGGAGGCTCCTGCTGCTGTCTGGAAAGAGGGCAGAGGAAAGCGAACAGGAAGGGGTTTAGTGCACGTCAAGGTAGACAACATGCTTGGCAGGGCATCTGGCTTTAATCACATCCCCAGCTGGAGGTTAGTAGCCCAGTTTGGGTCTCCCAGCTGTGCCTGGCACAGTACGTGGAGGAACTTCTGCTCTTTCTGTCTGTGTGGTCTCTCCACAGAGGGTTTGGTCTTAGGTCGGAAGGGTGAACATCTGAAAATGCGGTGTGAGACCCTGGCTGAAGGGAGACAGGACATCATTATGGAAGTATTCTGTGCAGGAGATAAGTATGGCCAGAAATGCCTTGCTCACTTCAGAAGAGCCTCCACTGTGAGCAGACACATCAGCTTGTGGGCAGCCCTCAGGAGTCTCCATTTACAGAGTATGAAGAAAATGCAGTGATTGGAATAGGAGTTAATTATTTTCCAGTCTTGCAGAGGAGACACCAGGAAGACATAAATGACCTCTGTGATGAGAGAAGAGATTAAATAGGAAAAGCTTTACCCAGAAAACTTAAAAGTTCAGCAATCTGTAGCTCAGGTTTCATTTTGGACAGTACAGTATGATGTAGGCAATACTTGGGTTCTTTGCTGTTTAAAATTTTGGTGAGGCTGATATTTGACATGCTCATGCTGCATGCAGTATAGAGAATGAGGTAAGGTAATGAAATCACTGAGATATCACAGTGGCTCCCAAAGCAAGAGGGATTCCACCTCAATGGTATTTTGATTCCTCATTGTTTGTTGGATTGATTATTTTAAATGATCATCACAGTGTGGAAACAAAAATTCCTTCACCAATCTTAAAACTTGAAATTAAATGAGAATATAGTCTTTTCCTAACTGGAATTTTAAATTTTATGTTTTTTTCTTTTTGTTTGGTCTTTATCATAATGCCTGTTACAGTCGTCAGAAATTATTCAGGCTGTGAGATAAGTCAAGAGTCATATCTGAATGAAATAAAACATCTAAAGTCTAAGTCGGACAATGTTTTTTTTCTTCTATAGAATGTCTGAGATTGAGAGGAGGAGATACTCCTGTTTATATTTGGTTTTGGTTAAATCACTTTGGAAAAAATAGGATATTGGTCTCATCTCCTGAGTGGTCTTAACCATCTAAACAGGCCCCACTTAGACTCTGATGTCCATCAAGGACCTGTCTGCTCTGACCTCTGCTGTTTCTCTGATTTGGCTGCTATGGCAATGGACTTAATCTCCTATTCCTAAGGACTAGAACCTACAATGCTTTTCTCTGCATGTGCTGGGGCAATCTCCAGTGTCTCAAAGCAGGGAATAGATTCTGTGAGCTTACAACCACACTAACCTCTGCAGGTAAGCTAGTTCCACGAGAAAATGTGGGGGACATGTAGAACAAATTGCAGTTCTCATGATGAGACTTATGGAGGGGGAAGATATTTCAGAGGCCATCTTGGACAAGTATAACTTAATAGGCTCCCCAGGGAAGTGGTCACAGCACCAAGCCTGACAGAGTTCCAGCGTTCAGACAATGCTCTCAGACACATGGTGTGACTCTTGAGGATGTCCTGTGCGGGGCCAGGAGTTGGACTTGATGAACCTTGAGGGTTCCAACTCAGCTTATCCTGTGATTCTGGGATAAATGCCTTGGATATGCCCAGCTGTTCAAAAGCAGCTGAAAAGGTGTTTGCTAAACAATGGCAAATGCTTATTTGGGGATCCAAATAGGAACAAATCCCCTTTTTTCATGAAAGGGAGTATTATAAAGACATCCTCTGTTTTCTTCAGTATTTGTGTAAAAGCTTTAATCAGCTATATAATTATTCCCAAAATAAGTAATGGATACAAATTCTCTAACATCTGAGTTCTTTTAGCTTAAGGAATTTTATTTTATCTTTCAATAGGATTTTTTGGCAAATTATTCCACCTATATTCAGTAGCAAAGACTTTCTGCTTTCCAGGGCAGTAACTCACATAAGATGGTCCAAATGAGATCATGAAGTTTTTATCTCTGCCTTTTTATTTTCTCAGCATATATGTTCCTTTTCCTAAAACATGTTCCTTCTGAGTAATGTATGCCAACTCATCTTCTGGTCAAAATGAATACAGCAAAAATGATTTCAAGACTTTCATTTAAAAAAAAATAAAACCTTCTTTTTAGGTTGCAGAAAAAGTATATTTTGTAATTTAAAAAATGCATGTGGAGACTTCATTTATACAAACTTGGGCTTAAATCAAATGTTATTTTAGCTCAGGCCTCAGTTGTGCCTGTTTGTCCATGAGGTCCAGTTTCACCGGTGTCCCAGTGCTGGTGAGAGCACCAGGTCAGGAATCTTAGAGGCCAAGTTTGGTGTTTGCTCTTTAGGTCACCTTCCGGAGCAAGTCCCAGGCTGCCACTGCTGTGTGTGGGGACGGTGCCGTGGCCAGCTTGTCAGCCCTGTCATGTCCCCTTGCCTGCGTGGCAGGCAGGATACATGGCAAGAATTTTGCGGGTGATGTGCTCCTAGAGACTGAAGTTGTCAGAGGGAAACCTGACACAACGAGTGGTTTGTCTGAGTCAATACTGAGATCTCCTAAACTTGAAGGAAAGAGGTACAACATTTTTAGAGGAACCACTAGAATCCTGCCCTTCAGCCATCCAAGCAGGATAGAGTCAAACTCAGGTCACCATGCTAGGACCACATTTTGTTCTCAAGCTTGTACTAACAACCTTTCCCAGCATGAACCCTTTTGCTTGAACACACAGCATTTGTAGTCTGTGCATGGGTCTCAGGCTGCATACAGAAACTACCTGTGTCTACCTGTAAGCCCGCCTGGATGCTATCAGGTCAGAGTAGATGGTCTCTGTTCGGCAGCAAAGCTGGAACTCTTCAATGCTTCCCCCTGGAGGAGGGAAATAAGCTGGCCATTCCCTCCTGCACGTGCCTGGGGAGTGGCGCAGAGGAGCAGATGGCGTATCTGCAATACCCAGGCCCCCCCTCCTGCTGTAGAAGGGAGTCAAGGTGGCTGCTGCCTGAAGGGAAAATGGCAACAGCGACCCTCAGGGGTGTCTGCAGAGCAGTGTGTCTGGCACGGGGTCAGCACACTCAGCAGCTTGTGGGTGCAGTGGGATTGCCAGGTACTGAGCTGACAATCCCCATGTCATTGCCAAGCAGCCATCTGGGCATGCTGGGCACCTTGCTGCCTGATTTCACTGACTCCTAAGCTGTTTCAACAGATGGATTTACCTTTAGCAGATAGATGAGGAAGCATCTACAATGTTCTCTGCCTTTCTGGAGGGTTATCTCCCAAGGAAATCCCATGGCAGTGGTGGATCTGGGTAATGAGGAAGCCGCTGGATGAGGAGGCTGAGAGGGGATCCTGGCAGTGATTTATTTTTGCTTTGCTTTTGCCTTTGTGGAGTGGGCTGTCACAGCCACAATTGTACATGTGGTGATGACAGAGACTTGACGAATCGTGTGCTGAGCCCCAGGGGACTGGTGCTAATTTCATTATGCTGTAAATTCTGCAGAGCACCTCAAGGCTGGGACACTGTGCCATCACCTTTAGGTCCTCCTTGCCTTTAAAGGCCGGATCACCACATAGGCTGTCCTTCTCCGGGTTATCGGCCTCAGACTCGTCTCATATGGATGTCCTTGAAGGCTGACAGACTCAGAGGGGTTCCAGGAGGCCCAACCAGTGTGGAAGTGGTCTGTCTAAAAGGGTATACCCCTGGGACAGGCTGTACCTTTTTTTTTTTGGCCAGTGGAGATAAGTGAGCTTGCTGTGAGCATATGTGCTTAGCTATATAGACATCACCTTGGTGTTTAAATTTGCATCTAATCTGGCTTTGGTGAATAAGTGTGACTCCAGCCAAGGACTCCATGCCTTGAGCCCTGGCTCCAGTATACAGGGCCAACTGTTTACCAGTAGCCCTGGTGCAAGGGCCGACACCCATGTCCTATACTCATTTGCTTCCTGATCTCTGACACAGGTGGTCCCCATAGTGTTGGGAAGTGTGGAGTGACTGCCTGGACTCATGCCTTGCCAGCAGCCTCTATGCAAGGCTCCTATGGCTGCTTTCATTTAGCAACATAAAAAGGCGTTTGCTGCAGTCAGCATTAGGTATTGTTGTGGTTTAAAACATGTATCTGTTCTCTAGGTGAGTGCCCTGTGTTTCGGTGTGTTATGCCCTTATTGCCTACAGACTGCAGGTGTTCACCTGTGTTCAGCCTCTGCATGGGCAACGTATTCACATATCCAAGGGCAAATGGGTAGCTTGTGTGGAAAGCAGGCAGCCTCTGAGAGACTGGGGAGTGACCTGGGAGATTTGGGATTCAGAATAGCTGGGAGCTGGCCTCTAACCCTTTGGCTACAGAGCCTTTTTGTTCTTCCTGCACTTGGTTGCACCTGCAAATGCGTTAGGCAGGATGTTCAAATGTGTGCATGTCCTTCCTGGCACAGCCCTGTTGATGGGAAGTCTCACTCCAAGAGGTGCTTTTGTCTCCCAGAAAGGGTGCATGAACACAGGTTTTCTGAGGGTGGTAGCAAAAGAGTGGACAGTCCCCAGTGTGATGCAGCATCTCCCATCTTTTTGGCCAAGAGGTGGGAAACACAGGGTGCTTGCTCTGATTGACAGGAGATTGCTGTGTCTGAAGATGGTTTTCACAGAAACACAGAATATTCTGAGTTCGAAGGGGACCCACAGGGATCGTCGAGTCCAGCCTTTAAGTGAATGGCCCATTTGGGGATCAAACCCACAACCTGGGTGATGTTAGCACCATGCTCTGACCAACTGAGCAAAGCAGCAGCCCAGAACACCTGCCCAATGGAACAATGACCAAGGAAACAAGGAGAAAATGTCAGCTAAAGAAACTGATGGAGGAAGAGGAGGCATTTGACAAGGAAATTGAACTAGGATATTTCTGGGATATTCCTGTTCAGATGAGGTGGGACAGAAAATGGGAGTGCTTGCAGCAAACAATAAAGATCTAAAGCATGGAAATAGCAGGTGAATGATTTGAAACTTTGCAAAAGTAGTTAAGGCTAGTACTGAAGAGTAGGCCTTCACAGTACTGAAGGAGCTTTGGGTTTTGGAGGTTTCCCAGAAAGACCAGATAAAATACTTCTAGGCACAATAGAACCATTTATTTGTGAAGGAACAGTTGGGTAGATGAGAAGTGCAGTTGTGACACGTCTGGCTTACCAAGATGAACTGATGAAGTGATCAGCATTCTGGCTGCCACAGACAGGAAGCTTTTTTAGCAAAATATGATCAAGTTGGCTCTGGCCAAATTGGAGCTTGTCAGCCAATGTGAACAAAGAGTATAAGAGCCAAAATGTCAGCTACACACTGAAAGAGTCAAAGACTAAAGAAGAAACGTGTTCTGTGGACATGGAATTTCGCCAGCTAAAGGACTTGGGTAAGACATGAAACTTTTCTATACTTCCTATTCTATTTATAACCTTGCGTGCTGCAGAGAGAAGAATTCATATAGTTACAGCTCATAACTCCTGAACAGGTTTTCTTAACTACAGTGCTAGAGCTCAAATAAATGTGTAGGAGGATGTTGATTTTTTTGAGCAATGAATGTGACTCGTAGAATGAGCCTGCAGAAGAGCATGGCTCTGCAGAGGTGACCTCAACTCTCCAAAGAGAGGCAGAAATTTCCAGAACAAAAATGGAGAGCATTACTGCTCTCCAGAATGCTCCAGGAGAGGCTGCCTTGGGGGGATCTGCCAGGGGGCAGAGAAAAGTCTCAGAGACTCAAAGTGAATCCTGGATCACTATGACTTTAAAAAGGTCAGCAAGAACTTTTTGTACTTTCTGAAACAACACCTCCTTTTTGCAGGAAATTAACAAATTTGGGGTCTTCATTCCAGTTTGGGAGGAAAACTTAAAAGATGTTTTTAATTTCCAACAAACTGGACATCTCATTCCTTATGCTACAAGACCGCTCATAAAGTACAAACCAAGCTCTTGTTTTGTCTTTTAAAGGTAATGGCCACCACAGAACTGGGATTTTTCCTATTTGGTGTTCCAGACATGTATGGTTTTACTTAGTATGCCATAGTAACTATGGCAGTCCTTTACCCTCAGCACGAGCATCACAGCTGTGCATCATTCACCTGTCACTGCTGAGGTAAACTTGTAAACTACTGTTCCTACACAGGCATAGTCACACTTGCATTGATAATTTTTGAAAACATTTTTTTCTGGAATTATAGAAAAGAAATGTAATGATGACAGACAGGTGTGGTAGTTCTGGGACAAATTCACTACACCTCGTTTTCAGCTTGAGAGAACTGATGAATGAAGGAGACATCCCACCTCCAAATGTTGTCTGTTAACAACTAGCCCCTTTCGCTTGACTTTTTCTAACAGTTAGAAGCATTGCAAGGATGGGGATTCTGATTCAGCAAGCAGCTGAACATCTTAGGATCTCCCTTAGTCCACCACAGTCATGCACCAGAATGATCTAGTTAACATAACAATGGGGCTATAAAAGGCAGCTGCTAGGAAGGATACAAGGGAAAGGATATTTTGTAGGATAAGGTTGTTATGTGTGTTTGTCTGGGGCTTCCACCGCCTGGAGGAAAAGAGTGTTCTGGATTGAGAAACTGTGGGATTAGGTATGCAAGCAAGTATGGATAACATAAGAAGGTTGTCTTATTGTGAGTAAGTATGGTGCTTAAACCAATTTCTAAGAGAGAAAAGGAGTGATTAGCCTGAGGTGGAGAGTAGCTGAGTGGCCTAAAAGGTGAGGACTTGGTGGCTTCCTACTGTGGGACAGAAGGGCACTCCCTGATTTGGTCATGGATGTAAATATCTGAGGAGTTATGAGAGCTCAGCTATTATTGTCCTGTGCTGTAGCAGTGCTTGGAGAAAAGCTAAAAAGATTAATTACTCTGGGTGTTGCTGGTGAGTAGAGTATTAAGAAATGTTAGGGATGATGTGTGGTGAAGCTCTGACCCATTCATCTGTCCAGTGCTTATAGAGCTGGCAGACTCAAGAGGCAAAGAGGTGTGGTCATCCTGTCCTGTTCAGATTAGTGATATGAAAGAATTGGTACTGGCTTTCTCTCTTGTACTGCAACTGAAATAGCACTTTGGAAGGAAAAAAAAAAGTGAACAGTCATGGCAATTGTTAATTAGGAAAGTTGGAAGGGACCTTAAAGATCACCTAGTTCCAAACCCCCTTTCATGGGCCAGGGCACCTTCCACTAGACCACGTTACTCAGATCCCCTTTCAACCTGGCCATAAACATTTCCAACAATGAGGCATCCACAGGTTCTCTGGGAAATATATGCCCATGCCGCACCACTCTCACAGTAAAGAACTTCTTCCTAATATCTCATCTAGACATACTTACTTTTGATTCCCCATTGTCCTATCAGCACAACTTGTAAAGTGTTCCTCTCTGGCTTCCTTATAGGTCCCTTTCAGGCACTGGAAGGTGTATAGGGTCTCCTTGTAGTCTCTTCTCCAGGCTGAACAGCCTCAGCTCGCTCAGTCTGTCTCCATAGGAGAGGTGCTCCAGCCCTTGGATAATTTTGTGGTCCTTCTCTGGACACACTCCAGCAGGTTTATGCCCTTCTTATGCTGGGGTCCCCAAAGATGGATGAACTATTCCAGATGGGGTCTCACCATAGCAGAGAGGGAGAACCTCTCTTGACCTGCTTACCACGCTGCTTTGGATGCAGCACAGGATACACTTGGCTTTCTGGGCTGCAAGTGCACGTTGCTGGGTTGTGTCAAGCTTCTTGTCCACAAACTTCCACAGCTCTTTCTCCTCTGGAGTGATCTCAATCCATTCTACACACAGTCTGCATTTGTGTTTGCCTTGACCCTTGCATAGGATGTTGAACTTGGTGTTGTTCATGAGGTTTACACCAGCTCACCTCTTAAGCCTATTGAGGTTTCCCTGGATGTCATCCCTTTCCTCCAGCATGATGACCACACCACACAGCTTGGTGTCATCAGCAAACTTGCTGAGGGTGCACTCAGTGCCACTGCCCGTGTCTCCAACAAAGGGCAGACTTCTCTGCTCCTTTGTGTTCTCAGACAAGACAAAGTGGCCTGATAGTGCTTGTTTGCTTAGGATTTATGAACCCTTACACTATGAACTGGATGGTCTGACTTGCTATGGGGACCTGGGAGTACTTCTGCACTATATACAGTGCCTGTTACAAGTCAAAATGGAAATATGGGGCCAGCTGACAAAATCTGACTCAGGTTCTTTGATCCTCATTATAGTGACCTGGAAGCTTATGTATGGTGTGTAGCTGTCTGGCTCGGGCCCTTGCCAAAACTTGGCCTTTGAAGAAAATGTTAAATCAGTGAAAAGTAACTAGTTATTATTATGAAACTGCGTGTGCATGCCTAATTTTTTTTTAAATCACCAATGAGCAGAAATTTCCAGGATCCCCTTGAAGCTCCTGTTATAATAATAATTATTATTCTTCTATTCTCCTTTCCTATTTTTGGCATAGATCATTTGGATTTCCATAGCATCTGGCATGCAGTTTTCAGCGAAATAAGAACTATAAAGGGCCTTATTTCCCTTAGGAACTCACATACAAATTAAACCTGTACTAAGACATCACCTGATGTGAGCCAGATGAAATCAAAGCTTTTAGTCCATACACCTTAACTTTGAATGGCTTTAATTCTCAGGGAGTGGATCAATTTGAAGGCTTCAGAAGCCAGCTGTGGCTCTTTGGAAGTTGTAAAAGGTGAAGAAAAAATTATGATTTATGCCTGCTGAGCAAACCACAAACCAGCTTGGAGTTTGTCAGCTGTTATCCATTTTTGAAGCTCTTTTCAAAGGACTGGTACATCTACCACTCTCCTTGCTCCTTTTTAAGAGCTGTGTGTTTATCCTTACTATTGTCAATGACAATAGTATCTTGTGATGATCACGTTCTTTAGGATGTATTGCTCCATTAAGTTCTCATTGTTCTTAGTGTTGCAGACAATTGGCAGCAGAAATCTTGCAGATACTGCCAGGCAGGAAGTTATAGTTTATCTGGTAGCACTTAGCATCCTTCTTTAAGTAGAGTTCATAATTTCTCACAAACCTGAGGTTTTGAATTTTGAATTGTAAGTCTAGTGGATAAAGTCTGCATAACTTTTTGGAGAAATAAACCTCTGCAGGTTTATTTTGGTTAGCAACTGTTCCACAGTCAGCTCTAACCACACCTGGACACCATTTGATCCTGAATACCAGATGTGCCCATTACATTGTGCCACGGCTATAATCAAGTACTGGTGCAGAGTGACCTGTTGAACGGAGACCCAGATTCATCTAATCAGAGAGACAAGAATCAAATACTTTGGATGAGTTGCTTAGGGCAGGGTTGACCAAGCAAACTGTGTTCTGTTGAGCTGAAAAAGCCTGAACACTTTGTTGGGCTGCCACAAAGTCCTGCTGCTGCTCTTGCAATATGCAGGTAGGAAAGATTCACATGAAGCCTTGCAGGTAACTTTGGAAACCCTTAAGAGGAATGATGTTTGAAACACATTCACAGGGCATTTTCTGAATATTGTCCCCTTTGAAAGGACAAGATAGGCAGACATATTGTCATAACATGGAACAGTTAATAATGGAGCTATATTTTAATTTGATATTAGAAGGTAACAGGAAGAAAATGTAAAGAGAGGTCTTAAGAAATAATATGGATAGTTTATTCTGTGTGTAGCAAAGCACATGGAAATGTAGTCCTGTTTAGGGACAGCTGCAGCAGTTTGACTTCAGCACACACTGAGCATAAACCATGCTGGAAATAGACCCTTGGTTGTGTCCGCAATTTTCTGTATGAAAGTTCATCACAGCACTGCGGTTTTGAATTGATTTTAAGAAATGGTTAGAGTGGAGAATTGAAAACAAAACCCACCATCCTCTGTCCTGCTCCTTATTTGCATGAAGCCTAAAGTTCTTTCACTGTGATGGTTTATTTTCCTATATGTAAAATTGTAATAATGAATACCTCTACCTTCCACATTGTGCATATGTTTTGATATATAGAAAATCATGGCAATTTCTGAAGCCTGAACTAATAATATCAAAGGTCTGTATTATTCAATATTTCATCCCTGGATCAAGCCAGTACAAATGATTTACTGAAAGGTGTTTGACATGCTGATGTGCATTATTAAATCCCATTTTGGTTTTCAGATTTAGCTTAAATCTTGAAACGAAGAATGTAATGGTGTAAAATATTTAATGGCTCTAACTAAATAAGTAGCTAAAGGAAGTTCTGGCTCTTCATATAAATATCCAGCTTCTTGAATCTTGCTAATTGCTTGGCCACAAATTCTGAAGCTGAGTTATGCAATACACGTACCAGGCTTGTTTGGTACATTTCCATCATTTAGGTTGACTGAAATACCATCGTGTTCTTTTTTTCACACATGCTCTTTAGTAACCCTCAGATAAGTAACCTAAAAGTACACAAGAACACTTTTGATGCTATATCCCAAGCAGTATGTTGGACTTCACATTACAAACCTACAGAGGTATTATGCTTAGAGTTGTTCTTTTTTGGGGATATGGGGGAGAGAGGATGTGATAAAGATGCAGGAAAGAGGAGAGGAGGGTTTGAAGCATACCTTGTGTGAAAGATTGCTTTAGAGAAATCCAGCTGGACTATATACTGGACCTGCTTTAATGCTTGTCTGTAACCACTGTGCTACTTCTGCTTCCTAAGGGCCATACTTTGAGATGACAGGGAATGTCTCATGGGGCTTTGCTGGCAAGAGAAACTTTATCTTGTGTTTTGTCTCTTTAATGTTAGCAGCCACTGTCAGAAAGAAGGGGTGGTCATAATCTGTCAGGGTCTTGAAAGGCTGGTGCTGTCTGTTCAGCCAATGACATTCAGATGGGCTGTCAAACTGCATGCAGATCCAAGGGAGATTTTGTGACTAATGAAGTTAATAAACATGACATGCAAATTTAATCTGAAACAGCCTTCTCAACTACTTGTTACTGCTTGATAATACTGAAGTGATTATATTCTATGAAATAGTTGACCTTCTGACAGCGTGGCTTTTGTTACATCTTCCTTTGTTAGATTCTAGGATTATTCTTGGCTTTGCAAAAGACAAGGTAATATTTCTTAAGCTGCAAGCATCTGTGAGCTCTGCTTCCCTGGGGACTGGTTCTCTTCAAGCTGTCTGCCTGTGTTTCCCTCCCTTGGAAAAGGGAGATTTCTACTTAGTCCTGTTCATTCCTGCCTGCCCTGTGGCTTCTGGCTAGAGAACGGCTCTGATATCTGTGAAGAGCTCCTGGTTCTCATCAAAGGATGCGGCCTTTGTAAACAAATGAGGAACACTTTCATTTTGAGTATTTGGAATGATAAACTGAAACATGACTAACTTAATAGAAAAGTTAATTCTGATGCAGAGTTCTCTAAGAGACTCCTGCAAACATCTTGTACAAATCTGATCAAAAGCTGGAATTACAGGTCTCAGTTACTTTCCTGGGGCAAAGCAGAATCATAATACTAATTTGCTTAGTCACAGGAGTCAAAACAAAGCACTAAAAATGGGGTATGGTAAGAAGAAAACAAAGTTATTAACTTGTCAATGTCTTGGTTGATCAGTTGCTGCAAAGAGGAGAAACGAAACTGTGGAGCATGCAGAAAATCTATGCAGTGTTATGAAACAGATGTTGAAGAACTGATTAAATGCACATATCCTCTGTACTTGAAAATTATTTCTGTAAGTTTCCAACCCTAGTCGTGGCATATGGCAACTTAAGCATCATACATCTGAGGTGTAAATATAGTTAGCCAGAATGTCATGCTGCTGGATCAGTATCTAGAGATCAAAAATGACAAAGGACCTGCTGAGCATTAGGATACTCCTTTCTGCCTGTTCCTTGTATCCAGTGTCTTGTGAATTACTTATTTAATGATATTTAACCATTGATTAAGGTTATTTGAAAGCCTGTTTATATTGATGATATCTAGCCAACCTGCAAATGTATCTGGGTTTCAGATGTACCTTGTTAAGCCTTAACATGTGGTTGCTGTGCATGAGGAATCACTAACACTCTTGTCTGTGAAATGGCACCATTGGTCAAGGATGAAGAGTTCCCTGGAGTGAGCTGACTGTTTTCCAACAAGTCCCCACTGCTATTAAGATGCAGAGACACAACTGCTGAAAACTGCACTGGTTCAGTTGTACTTTCATGACAGACCCTATCATCCTAATAGCATCCTAATATGAGGCACTCCAGGAGCAGCAGGTTGTCAGATGGCAAAATGATTTCAGCTATCTAAGGTCTTCTATGACAAACCTGTCACCCCTAAGTAAGGGTAGGGTGGGGAGAAGCCATTCAGCTGTGAGTTCTATGGCCTTGCAATAACAACACTGAGGGATCATGCCTAAATCAGGTCATAGGCCGCTTCCCACTACACAGGTGACAAATAGGGGACGTTAGTATCCCTTTTTAATACAAAGAATAGAAAAGGAGTTTTATGTAAGATGTTTCTCTGGAGTGACATATTTGTGGCTATACAGAAAGCAAGGGGTTTTGCATGGTATCTCAGTGTGTAAGGGATGGAATACAAACGCTCCCCCATGGCTTAGGGTTGTGGACTGTCCACACAGGTGAAATGCTACAGACCAGCTGGTAGTGCTCTAAGACAACATGTTGAGGTGTACTTATGACTGCATACAATATGGTACATTTAACATGGAATAAAAGCAAAATAAAAAGTTCTACGCCACTCTGAATGTGTGGCCTCTTGGGATATGAAATCAAGGAGATACTGTGCTCTTGCTTATCAGTTGTCAAGGCAATGAATATTGAAACAGATTTGGTTTCCACTTAGGCTGAAGGTGCAGAAGCACTTCGTACTAGGTGCAGGTGGATGTCTGCCTGAAGGAGGAGAATTTCCACCAAAGTCCACCCTCTGTTTTGAATCTATAGTCACCGGAATTCTTGCATAAATGGTTACTTTTCAGAAAAAAGGCTACATATAAAACTTATTCTTATGCAAACAGCAGTATTGAGTCACCTAACTAGATAATTAATAGCAGGTTTTGCTGTTTGGGGTTTTTGTTATTGTTGATTTGTTTTTGTTTTTTAAGATGTTTTGATATTCAAGCCAAGCACAGGCAGAGCCATAATAAATTTAATGGCAAAAAAAAAAAAAAAGAAAGAAATAACCTTGGGAAGGACTAAACTTTGCAATTATAAAAGCTCGGTATTGGCTGACTGAGGAGAAAGCTGGGCATGAGGAGTAGTGTGCTCTCGCAGCAGAGGGGCATCAGCATTCTGGGCTGCATTAACAGCAGCATAGCCTAATCCAGGAAGGTGATTATTCCCCCTGTTCAGCACTTGATTGATCAAATCTGGTACTACACTAGGTTTGTTTCTGCTCTCAGCTCCCCAGCCAATACAGAAAAAATGTTAATAAGCTGGAACAAATCCAAGGGAGAGCTGCCAAACTGGTCATGAGAGGGCACTTGCCCTGTGAGAAGAGGCTGGCAGATGAGAGCTGGTTCAGCCTGAAGGAGAGGGAGTTCTAGAGGGAGCCATCTGCAGATACACAGTGCCTGTGGGAGGTTAGCTGAATGGATACAAGACATCCCATGGGAACAGTAAAAGATTGGAGCGGGTAGACTCCATCACTGGAGTTTTGAAAGACCAACAGGACCAACCCCTGAGCAGTCTGCTCTAAACTCACAGATGGCTCTGCCTGAGCAGGAGGCTGGGCTAGAGACCTCCTGTGGGTCCTTCCAGCTCAAGTTATCCCATGGTCATATGCATAGCCTGTGATTATGTCAACATCAGTAACACCTCCAAGTCAATGGCATCTGGATATTTTGCCAGATCTTTGCGTGATGGATTTAAGTCCTTCAGGTGTACTATATTGCTTGGGATGATGGCAGTGCTGTCTGAGAGGACAATATGAAACCCAGCTAGCCAGTCACTAAGAGGAAATCAGTGCTTCTACAGTTAAAGAGCCATGAGGATATTTTTACAGATTGTCTCTCTAAATCCCCTTTTATTGGAGACAAGTAACTACAGTGAATAGGAGCAACTAGAGTATAGTCTTGGCAGAAGGGATTGTGTTTCTTCCCTTTGATGTGAAAAGCTCTATTTGATCAAGAAATTCATACAGTTTAAATGGTTTAAATGTGTAAGAAAAACCAAATAAGACCTTGACTTAGAGAAGAAAAAGCTTCAGTTTTCTGAATGGCAAAAACTGCTGTTAAATTAGCTGCAATGACAGTAATCACATTGTTTGTCATAACACAGTCAAGAAGGAAGATAACCTCAGTGTAGTGTTGTAGCTTTTCTGTTTCCTCTATGGGCTCCTCCAGGCCGCCAAACCCCGCCCTCAGTAGCCCCTTACTCCGGGGGCTCCGATCCTGGGCCGGGAGGCGGCTGCTGCTCGCAGGTAAAGACAGACGCACAAGTTGCGTTTTATCAGCGTCCCTTTATTCTCCCTCACGGAGGGAAAGCGGATAACAAGCCGTGTGATGGAGAACGTGGCAAGACTGGCCCAGCCCCCCTCTCGCCTCGGTCCTTTATGCCCTCTGTCCGTCGAGGGCAAGGCGAGAGGCAAGCCAATAGGCAAATGACGAGCCCGTGACATCTGGCCAGTCCTGGGTGAACAGGGGAGGGATAGGTAGAATGCAGAGCTGTGAGTGGCCAGACCAGCAGGATGTCCCCGGTGGTCTGCACACTGCCACATAGTGTCAGCTTTATTAATATGGCTTAACTTGGCTTTCATATCTGACATACCACTTTTACTCAGTTACCTCATTGCAAGGTTTCCTGAAAAAAGGAAAAGGAGAAAGAATTGAGATGGCTTGTTTAGGTTGCAATGTTTACAGTCCCAACAGATAGTGATGCCTTCATGGATTTAACCAACAAGTATTGTACTAGTAACTCGTATTTAAAATTGTGGACTCCATAAGTGCATCATACACATAGTAACCCCTATTAAAAAAAACCAAAAACAAACAAAAAACCCAAAAAACAAACAAACAAAAAACCCCAAACCATCATAAAGTGTTGATGATTCTGGCTCTGGACACATGACCAGTCTGATGAAGGTACTTGGAAACTGCATGCAATCTCTCTGCCCAAATGGTCATGTAGCAAAGTGTTGGGAAACAAGGCATATAAAAGCACCTGATGCCCTGGTGGCAACTCACTTGAATTAACCTGGCTTCATTAACTTCAGCAGCTTTTGAGAGTGTGACTGTTTTTTTCACATGTCTTATAAGGCTGGTTTTGACCACAGTTCAATGTCATTAACCTAAAGTATGAACTTCTGTGCAGTTTATGCTGACTTGAGTTTTAGTCTTTATATTTTTCTTCTTCTTGCTTGTAATTTAAGCCAAAACAGTCTTGGTAGCCTTGCACATCTGCCAGGGCTCTGTCACTTTCCTGCCAGTCACACTGTCTTTTAGGTTGTCATCAGAGGTACAGTGGATACTTTCCCAAGTTTTATAAACTATTTTTTTCTTGATTGTACTAATATCAATCCTATGGATGTACAAAATCTCCTTCTCATTCACTATGTTTCCTTGCCATAGGCAAGAAAAAGTTGCTTGCAGAACAATCGCCTATCTCACATATGAGGTCTCCTTCATGTGGTTCTCTTCTGTATCTCAAATTTGTCTTTGTAACTTGTTTTTCCTTCATTTGAAGAGTTTGTTTAAAAAGAAAACAAAAGTACATACACACACACGTGCTCCCAAACTCCAGCCAGTTTATCTACCTATTTCAAATGCTTTCCTTAAGTTACCTAATACCTTACCTGTGTTTGGGATATATCTGTGAACAAATTCTTGAGTATTAACAGCCCATTGCTCTTGTTCTAGGCAGGGTAGGTTTTCCTAATCATTATTCAATCTCCTGCATCTTCTCTGTCAAATGCTACTCTACCATGAACTAGTTTGTCTTCAGAAATAACAATTGCATGTGTAGTGACCTTACACATTTTGGACAAGTAACAGGATCTGACAACATATCCTTGTTGACAGTTGCTGATGCTGTCAGTGGGCTGAGGTCACTGTTGGAACATTCCTGAGAGTTTCCAGTGCCATGTTTTCAGATGGCTGCTGTGGTTTTACCATTGTCCATGGCTGTGTTCTTTTCACTTGATGCTGTTGTGACTTAGTAATTTTCTCATCACCATGGGAAAAACATATAGCTGTTGAATACTTTTTTCCCCCCTCTTCATCTATCTGGGCACAGGAATCTGATTTTCTGCTCTTCTTTCTGCATCTTTGATTTATTTCTTCTCCATTATCCTGACTTTCTAACTTCACTTATTTGCAGGAAGCTATTCTCTTCTGCCATCCTACTTAAGATTAAAGGGTTAAAAGAAAGGCAACATGAGGCATTCAGATTATGTTTCTTCCTCTCTATCTAGTTTGTCAAGGCCTTCATTCAAATGCTCACATGTTCTCCTGAATCTCAAGCTGGTCTGTCATTCAGAAAAGCGTCAGGCCAATAAACAAAGATGAGTAATATGAAGGAAAGGAATTGAAGGAAAGGACCAGTCTGTTCTACCTGTGGACTTTATTTCACCCTTCTCTCTGCTCTTCCTCCTCGCTGCCTGCAGACTACTCAGTGCCAGTAAGGCTGAAATAACAATAAAAAGGGTACTGTTTATTTTAAACCTTGCATAGAAAAGTAAATGAAGAAATGAAGGGAATCTAATCTGCCTGGCTTCAGTCCTTAACGTTTGCACTACTTCATTAGCTTTAGCTGTTAGGGCTGAAGAGGGGACAGACACCAGACAGCCCCCTCCTCTTAGCTGCTGGGAGAGCCATCACAACAGACATGCCACCTCCCCCTGTGTGCATCTGCAGAGATGCCTGCCTCCTGCTCCCTGGCAATGCTTGGATTTGAGACACCTGCCAAGGATACCCTGGCTCTTCTGAGGAAGAGATCTAGCTCTCAGTTTACAATGTAGGGAGCTGCAAAATATGGCACTTGTCTGTCCTGATGGGGGCCAGTCCATGTGGTGGTGAGGCTATCGTTTTTCTCTAGTGTGTTTTTCCACTGGTCACAGCACAGATTTCTCTCTTTGGCTGACCCCAAAGTGAATTAAATCTGTTTCCTATCACAGCTGTCCTGATCACCAGGACACAGTGAAGTGCTGCTCAGGTGTCTGTCTGCCTTGGACTGGTTTGCAAGGAGTTTCAGGCAAGAGGCAAATGTCTCCAAGTAAGACAGCAAATGGATTTAGTCACCCCACATTTGTGCAGTCATTTTTAGAGAGACCAGACCATCATTTAGGATGTTGACAAAAGTAACTAAAACCTATCCTGTCATAATCATTATTTAAATGTCCTGAATCCTTCCCATAACCTTAAATTGGTGTGCACTACTGTTATATTCAACAGCAATTCACCTAGCATTTAATTTTGTCAGCTATATTTGAGTTTGATGTAGTTGTTCAGTTGGTACTTCTTCTTTTAGATTGATGAATTTAATTTACAGGCAGCCTCACCAGCTTCACTGCAAAGACAAGGAATTAATCCTGTGCTTAAACAAAGAGGAAATAGTAAATATTAACCAACTGCCTCCAGTCTTGAAGTCCTGATCAAATGTCATGTATAAGAACTGAGCTGTAGCTTGTATAATTAACCTTAATTTGAAACTTTACCAGCTTCATCATTAGCAGAGAAAGTTAAATACAAATTCTTAAAGCTATTCTTTGCAGTGAAAAATGAGGTCATCCTGCCAGACAGCTACATCAAATGATAAACTACATAACTCTCCTTCCTCCCATCTCCCTGCTGTGACTAGACCATTAATGATAGCCACCTAATTCTACCAAAGGGGATTTAGTTGTCAGCAAGCAATCCTGGTCAAGGTCAAAAACCTAAAAAACAAATGTAAATCTAATTTATCTAGTTTTCTTTCAATCTGTCCCACAAACCTCTAACTCCAGGCAGAAAAGGTTTGCCTGAATAGAAAGTAAGAACCCAGGCTTTTGTCCTACCACAATAAAAATCTAGATATTAACACTTTGATGCTTCTTCTCATCTATCACAATTGTTTTTCCTATCTTTTCTGTTGTGGCAAGGGAGAACTACAAATGTTTAGAACTGAAACCTGTTATCATAAATCTGCAGATAATAGTATATCAGTAATAATGTAGTAATCCTTTAAGTTTTCAAGTGATTTTACATTACAGATTAGTTGTCTTGAAGTTACCCATCTTCATGGTCTACTTTGATCTCCCTACTCAGCACAACTGAGAGTCTGGCCCTGCTTCTTCTGCTTCTCCCTGTTTCCGTGCTGTTCTGAGTAAGCAAAGGAGCTCTTCAGTATTTTTTGTTGTTTTGTTTGTTTT
>VZTJ01001274.1:1252761-1343274 GCA_013397795.1 Orthonyx spaldingii
TTTTTTTTTTTTTTTTCTTTTTCTATTTACAGTTGAATTTACCCACGTTTGTATTGTGTCAGAGCTGCCAGCATGCTTTGCTCTTGTGATCCCTGGATATTTCAATGGCAGCTGTTGACTCTTACCCTGTCTTATTAGTCTTACTGAGTTCCTTCAGTAAACATAATGAAAGGTATCAGTTGGTCCCTCAGCTTGCTAGGGCTTCTTTAGCAGTGACCCAGGGGGAAATAAACTATTTGTTTTCAAAATGGCCTGCTGGTTGGTCCTTGACTGGTGTGCACCAGGGACAGTAACAGCCTGAGAGAAGGATTTAAGGGAAGCTGAGCCTTTTCTGGGTCTGTAAGGATCAGCAGCTCACGGTAGCAAGCTGTTGCTGATGAGACCATATGTGTAAGAATCCATATACACTTCTGTCCCCATTATGGACCTAAAACTGATTTTTTCAGGCTGACACCTAGTTATTTCAGACTGTAGTGTGGGTCATTGTACAGGCCTAAGGTTTCTCTCAACAACAAGTATTCAGGTATATATTTGGTCACAAACTTCTCTGCTGACAACTGAGACTTAGTGATTTTCTTCTGACAAAGAATTCTCTGAAATTAAAGAATTATCTGAAATTAGAAACCAGAAATACTTCCAACAATAGTGTCTCCCAATTGTTAGAAAATCTGAATGTCTGAGATGGTTTTGCATGATTAAAAACATTTCTATGAATCCTCCTGGTCACAATTTCTGGTTGAATTGCTAATAGAAATATCTGCTCAGCAGTTTGTTAAGTAAGATACAACCTTCATGTAGCATGGGATTTTTTTCATTTTGTTAAACTTCTAACCACTTCCATATCTTCTTCTGAATTTTCTGCACAAATTTGCTCTGTGCCCAGTAGAAGTTTTTGTCTGGGTTGCTGCAGGAGCCTGCTGCAGGAGCTGAAGAACCAAAATATTAAGGCATTGTTTCCAACATAAATTGTAAATGGTGGTAACTTATTTCTGGATTAACTGAGCAGGATATGTGGTGCCAATCTTCCTTTTTATTGATGTGAACAATCCAGACCTTGGGCTGAGTTCTAGGTAACTTGATGCAAATTAATTTATTATTAAAATCAACCTCTTCAAACGAAAGAAGACTGTGCAAAAAAACCCCCTCAGAATCTGTACTCTTTTCAAACTGCCACTAGATGACAGTGTTCCATCAGATTTTAGATCTATGACTTCAGTCTTAGTTGCCACTGAGAGGCTGTTCTGCTGCATTCTATTCCTTGCTATGCTGTCAATCATTTTGTAACAGACATCTTAGTTAAGATCCCATTAAAATTTCCACTTCAGTCCACTTTGATCATACTTTGGTTTATTTTAAAAGAATTATCAATGTATGAATATTTTAGGAGTAAGCTTGAAGAAAACTGATTGCCTTTAAGCTCTGCAGATGTGGGAAAAAACCCCCCTTTTTCTGCTCTATAAAAACTCACCCAGGTTCTAAAGGCTAGGACTCCATGGTTATCTGAATGTGTCCCGTGTAAAATGTTTTTCAAGTTTATAGTATTAACACTGCATTTCTAAGCCTGAGATGTATAACCTAGATTATTTCATTAAATATGCCTTTTTTTGTGTTGCTGATTTATCCAGTGATTCAATGTAATTGATATAAGTAATAACTGTGCAAATATTTACAGCTCTACCAATGCTATTGGTATCAGTCTTGAGAGCAGGCTGTCTTGAAGATGACTGTCACAGGAAGAAAAAATGATACTTCTGGATGCTGTTTGAAGTTATTGGGAAATCTAGCAGGAGCTACCCAGAGAAGCTGTGGATGCAAGGGCTGATCTTGCCCTATTGAAAGAGAGATTTCAGCCTCCTGAATGATTTAGCACAAATATTTATACACACACTAGTGTTACTTGAAATCATCAGTTTACAAACAGGATATTTGTACCAATTTGGGAAAGAGTGTAGGTGCTGTTGGTTTTGTCTTCATGCAGGAGCATGGATTAGATTGGAATTATAGTCTGTCAATCATGGGCTTGTGGTCAATGAAGTATCAAAGGTGGTACATGAAAGCATTGCCATGAATTGAATGCTTCAGTCATAATCAGCCATTACAAAGATGCAGATTTCAGAGCACTGTTAAAATATCTGCAATAATTACATTTGTGATCTTATTTACAGGAATGAAAACATGGCTGTAAAATAGCTCATTGGTCTTAACTATGCAAGGATCTTTCCTGACAAATGTTAAACAATAACATATGTCAATCAATTTGATTAAATCAGTCAATCATTTGATTGACCATGCTCTCCCCAATCCAAAATGTCAGTCAATTCCCTTAAAAATAGATCAATGTCTTAGATGACCTCTAAAATCTTCTTTCATCTTTATTTTATTTGCCACTATGACACTTTATTCATTAGCAACCAAGTATGAACTAAAACATTAACAGCAAGAATTAGTGCAAAGCCAAGATGCTAGAAATTAAAGTTAACTGTAAACATATGACTTTGTATTAACCTGACAATAAAACATCGTTTCTATTATTTTTGCTCTCAGTAGAGCATGCATGCTCTTATTTTTCTGACCACCAGTCTAAAATGACACACTGAAAACCTTCAGTAAGCCCATTATGAAATGGGTAAAAATCCTGAATCATAAGTCATAGCACAGTCTTTAGCACTGTTAAGTGCTGCTTACCTTTCCTTTCTAAATGGGTAGATTATTGGCTTTAATTTTTTTATGCCCCATCCATACTAGACTATGAGCTGCTGTCTACTGTAATTTGCTGAGACAGGCTTGCTATGCCTGGGTAAGTATAGAATGACATACATAATTCCCTTGGTCTCTTCCTTCCTTCTTAGAGACCTAATTTACAGAAGGTTCCTGTTTCAGCTGAAAAGGCAATAGATGTTTTTGAATGTTTTCCAGAGATTCACATAGCTTAAAGTCAATCATAACTGAGCCTAAAAGGGCTAACATAAAGGGCTGTGTATAAAGCATATTTTTATTAACAGAGCCCTCCACCCCTTAGAGTACAAACCATGTGATGGTGCCTGCAATATCAATTCACAGTGTCAAGGAAAAGTGGTTGGCATAGCACTCAGGCATACATTTATTTATAATCCTATCTTTAACAACCACCCAAACTAAAAATAATACAGTCCAGTAAATGACTCATGAGCATTAGAGGAAATGGATGGCTTTTCCAGTGAAAGTAAGCTGTCCAGTGAGGGCATTTCTACTTTTCTCTAAGCATTTTCCTCCTCTATTTTACCTACAGCAAATTCTCCAATGACAAACTTACTTACAGATGGTTGAAACTCTCCAGAGCTAAACCAGCCTGAAGCACTAAAGTCAAGCTCTCTGAGAATAGATGGCTAAAAAATATCAGAAGGTCTACAAGGAACATTTTGTCTCAGCTGACCAGAGCTGTCTAGCTACAGTTCAGCTTTCCTGTGCACATGGTAACAATAGACATGATCCCTTGATACCATTTTCCTTGGTTTTAAACCACTGCCAGAAAAAGACTTAGCAGGCATATCAGCAGCCATCTGCAACCTTGCCTTCCAGACTCTCTCCCTCATAAGCTTTCCTATGCTGTAAGAAGCTGTCACTATGCAATAGTTACAATTAATTGTTTCACTGTTTTAGTTCCCTACACCTGTCCTGGCTGCTGCTTGTGGGTACTGCATTTTTCTCTTACCTAATCCTGCAGTATTTTTTACCCTCTTTAACCCCTTTTTGCCCTCAAAAACCCAACATCAAGTTGGTTCTCGTCATTACAAATAGCTTTAATTTGTACAAGGAAAGACTGATCCACAGCATCTGTATCTGTCTCCAAAAACTTCACTAACAAAAGCTGAGGAACAATTTTGGACCTAAACCATTTAATTTTGAATGATAAAAGTGAAAGAAATCCTCATACTTGTGTGAGGAAGGCAAAGAAAACACAGATTTGTGTTGTCATAACGTATCACCTGGCCTCCTGCTTTTCTCTGCTTTGAGCCACCCCCACCATTTGCTGAGATGGAAAGGGTGGGCAGCTTCTCCGACTCTCCCAGAGACTTACCAGCTTGATGAGAGCTGACCTCTGGCAGCAGGAGAGCTTACAGTTAAAGGGCTGCAATATTTTATATTAGAATTGCCAAAATGAACTCTCAGGCAGACAAGAAACAGTCAACAACACTAATGCATGTCTGAGAGTGAATAAATAAAACATCTTCCTTGCTTTCCTGTCTGCTTTTCTTCATGGTCAGTGTTTATGCCATCCTTTAGATGACGGATCTTAAATATCCTTTGCCATGCTGGAAATAATTTTGGTAAGTGTGTGTCCCTCTAGGCATAAAAAACCCTTGAGTTTCCTGTTTATCTATAGTTCTCACCATTTAGAAATCAGGATTGAAATTAGACCTTTATAGGATGACCAGTGACTGCTATCCTGCTGCTGCATGAAGTCAGTCCCCTGGAACAGAGCCAGCCAATATTTTTGGCAGTTTTCCTGAAACAGCAAGAGGACTTGCTGACCCTGACATCTGGTGCACCTTATGAAATCCAAGCAATTAATCGTGATCCAAGGTAGAATCTCTCTAGACTGGCTAAGAATGTCTGTTTAGCAGAAACCTTGTGGTATTCATTAGGACCCTTCCAGATAAATTCCAATAGGTAATTCTCCTAGTCTTGAGCAGCATTAGGTAATACGTTATCCAGAGCCCATTCTAACATTCGTCTCTGGTGTTTTGGAAGGTAAACCAGTGATTATTTACCAGGGGGATATGACTGGAAACAAGACTGAGAATAGAAAACAATCTTTGTGCTCTTGTCTGAGATACCTTCAAGGTTAAAAGTGTTGTGCAACAATGTGGATCTTTAGTAGCACTTTTCTGCTGGAAAATGGGTTTTGCCCCTTATTGTTATCCGGTCACAATGGGAATATGGCCACTGTAACACTGTCACCAGTTTGCTGGGAAAGGACCATAGACATCTTTTCAGCATAGCTATTTCTTAAACTTTGGTGGTAGCAGGTTTCGTTCTTGCTACAGATGAGCAAAAATGAGCAAATGCAAACTGTGTGTCCTTGAGTGTGAATCTGCTTCCCTACTCTAATGGAGGAAGGTGAACAAGCTGCTCAGGTAGATGTATAATTCTCCAACAAACCACTTATTGTGAATGGACATGGCATGTTCATACATTGCCTAGAATTAAACAGGAACCCACAGGGAAATTTAGCTCCAGTGTAAGCAGATAAAAACCCAAGTGAGGTTTAAGGAGTTTATCTTACTTACACTAAAATTGGATATACTGTCTGAGACCCACTGCAAATGGTGTCATGTTGCAAGATATTGTCAAAAATTATTAATGTATAATATTATTTTAATTGCCTTACATTGGGACTGAAGTCAATTTGTTGGGTTTTTTTTTGGCCAGTATTTACAGGAATTTCTTAAAAGGACTAATTGGTTGAGTTTATACCTGTCCACACAAATACTTTTGGCTTCTAACTCCCAGATGGCATTTACACCATTCAGAGATGGTGTAAATGTGAACTTTTAAATAATATCTGGGTCCTTAAAAGTAGGATCAGAACTAAGTGGAATTGATTATTGCACAGTTTGTGCTTCATCTAACTGTCAATACCCAACAAATAAGCAAAACTTGCTCTGGTTAGGTTTGGAGATCTTGCAGTGCAGGTGCTTTCTTAACCCAATTGCTACACTGGGAATCATGAAATCCCAGTTGATGTGTGCAAAACCAACTCATCATGCAAAGAAAATTCCCAGTTTGTAATAAAGCATGGATTTTCCAGCATCTGAGGTTAAATTATTCTCACAAGGATACTAAAGAAAAGAAAGTTCTTGGAAAAAGTGTTTAAATTTCCTGTCCATTTGAAATAGGTGTCATTTCACAGTCCCAAAATTAATGGCAGGCATATGTCTTGGCACTATGGTTTTAGCAGTAAGACGGGCTTTAAACTTTCTTTCTCTTGCAGAGAGTGAGCTGATACTTTAGGGAAGGACCATGCATAAAACCTGAACACATTTAGATCACATCCAGCCAAATGAGCTAAGGGTACCCAACACTTTCAAGAATATTGCCTTGTACTCTTGGATACATAGTTCAGAACAAAACATTGTTCTTTTTCACCCATGTTCTCTTTGTACAGATGAAAATTCTTAGTGCTTCTCTCTATTACCACTTCCAGGCTGTGGTGTTCATTTGTTAATCCATTTGCAAGTGATTGTAAGGTTGGATATAATACTAGTACAGAAGACCACAGCAATTATCAATACAGTTTTGAAAGTGGGGGAAAAGTAGCTCCCATTTTCCTGTTTGTATGTAAGGTACTTCAGTCACAGCTTGGGGCATAAATTAATTGCTTGTTGCTAAGAACAGGGATGGCCACACTGACTGGAGAAGGGTCCGTGAAGATGTTCATGCCTAAGTGATAACTGTGATTCTCATTGAAAGGAAGTTGAGCTGGAGGGGCTGCAGATTTGGCAGTTAACACTTTTATTTTGAAGAAAAGCCTTGCAGCTCTGATTTTGAAAATGTCACTTTAACACCAAGGACTTCAGGTGAGTGACTTCTGCCTTGTGCTGTCACAAGGCACAGCAGAATCAGGCCTTATATGAAAAATAAAACAGGATGTTCCCTTCAGTATAACTGCAGGAGTCATTACATTTTCTGTATTTAAGTGGTGTTGCAGGCGTTCATGCAATGCAGACAATACATCTTTGTCAAGGTGACAGGTCTCTTTTGGAAGAGAGATTTCTTCTCCTTCCCACTATGAAGTACTGTATGTTCTGTATTTAATGTGCACAATGCTGTCTGAATTCTTAAGCTTTGTAATTCCCAATGCACCATCTGTACATCTTGTTGGAGGATGGGATGCTGATGAAAACTCTCCTGTGCTTTGCATCTGCCAAAATGGTACCTTTAAATCATCACCTCTTTAGAAAGAAGGTGATTCTTGGTGCTCTGTCCTGTTGTAAGTCTCACATCAGCACTGCTCCTTTTAAAAATCTTTCTAATACTGTAGTTGATCTGTCAGACACTCCATTGTTGCATATGGGTGGAAGGTTCTCCCAGATGATAAAAAATTATGATGCAAATGGAATATTTTTAGGGAAAAAGAGCACTAATATGCATTTGTCATGTATTTGTGTGTTCAGACCAAGAAAAAATTAAACAATGTTGATTACATGCAAAACTAGCAACAAGCATCAGAAATGGGAGAAATTAGGGAGATTATTTAAAAGATAGGATTTTATTTCTACCTTTACATCTTGTAAATATTTTGCATTAACAATTCAGTTGACTATGGGGGTACTGCTTAAGAGACCCAGAATGTATTTTTAATTCTGCCTAAAAATACTTAGTTTTGAGTAGTAACTGCTGAGTAATAGAGGAGCAGATTGCTTCTCTGTTTTGTTTTGTAAAGCAAACTCAGTGGTGTGAATCTGGTAGAAAAGGGCAGGGAGAGAGGAATGGGAACTAGAAAGGCAGAGGTATGTGCCTGCCAAGGTCACTGAGGAGTATAGGACAGAGACACAGCGAGACACAAGTGTATGTAAAGCTGGGCTATAATTTTGCTCAGGGAATTCAAAGACACCATTTATCTTACTACTTGGCAGCCATGTAGATAATGAGGGCCATCTTTCTGGGAATGTTCAGTCTCACAGTCACTTTTGCCTTTCAGTCTTTCCTTATCCACAGTGGGGTTTTTTCCTGATAGAAGGAATAATTTTTCTGTTGTTTCTGTTGAAGAGCTATGACTTCAGCCTAATTTTTTTTTAATCCATTGAACTTAAGGCATTTTGCAGAGCAGGTCGATACTGAGGCAGAAGCACAAGCAGCTGCTAGTGCTGTGTGTGACCAGAGACAGGAAATGCACAGGAGGTACACAGGTGGCTCACCCTCCTGGCATGTTGCAAGCAGATGAGTGATGTTCAGGGAAGAAAAGAGCTCATGCATGAAGAAGCTAGAGTAAAATACATCTACATTACCATTTTAGCCTCAGAGTATGCAAACTGCATCCCTTTGGGGAGAAGGAGTGGAAAAGTGTGCATGAGGGGAACACTTCTTTAGCTGCAGCTGCTGGCGGCTGTCCTGTCCATGCAGCTGGGCTGCTAGACCTTCTCTGAGGTGGTCCCCCATGGACTGGGGATTGTATGGATGTCATATCCTTGGGGCCAGCTACTTTGCTTTACAGGTCTGCTTCTGCAGTGCACCTTTACTTATTCACATATACAAAGTCCCAGTGAAGTCACTGGGTTCAAACCACGAGAAATATGTGGAATACAGAATGTTGCACCTTAAAGATGAAGAACTCCTTTATGGTCATTTTCACATTCCCCATGCAACTTCTGTTGATACAGTGAATTAATCCAAGAACTTCTAGTGGGCTGCATTTCAATAGTTCATTTTTCAAAATGTCTGGGCATTTACTCAGCTTTAGTAACCCAAGGAATAATTACCATTTTAAGGTGATTGGTTACTGACTTAAGATGTGCTTTCAGGAGAAAGAAAATCCACTCAACTTCTTTGCAAAAATTGGACTTTATTTGAAAGACTTAGAACTCATATGCAGCCAGTCCTGTGAAGGATTTGTGTCTTTCTCTAAGCATCCAACAACAGCTGAGGAAAAGTTCTCCAGAGCAATAGCACAGCTTTTTATGTGAGGTGCTTGCAGAGACTAGCTGCAGTATCTCTTAAAGATGCACACACACAAGCCATGTTAAAGCCTGCATCTGGAAAGAAAGCATTCATGAGGCCTGTAGAACGAGCCCTAGCATCTTCTGGATTTGATGATTTGCCTCGTGGGTCTTCAATACACATTGTAGCAAATGTGTTCCTCAGGGGAGGACGTGGGGACTGGTTAGGGTTTTCCTGTACAATTTGCTTTTTTGAAGGCTTCGTCCTGCCAAAAATTCCTAGGAGGAAGTAAATTCATTCTAAACTTTACATTAAGAAAAACCTCCACAGTTACTCGCCACTAGATGTCAGGAAAACTACATGGTTCAGCTGGAGTAGAAAATCTAACTGAGGGGTTTTTTTGGCTGTTTAAGCACTTGCATAACACTTTGGATGGGTCCCAAGGAAAACAATTAGACATTTGAGTTTATTTTTGTTTGCATGAAATAGTAAATATGCTGTTGGGTCAGACTCTCCTCTCACTGCCCCCAGAGAAAACTGGAAATAAACTTTTTGTCGAGGGTTATACCACCCTGGAAAATAGAACTGCTTTTAGTCTCATCAGCAAAACCTTCTCATCTAGAGTGCTGTGGTTTTCTATTCTCTGTATAAAGCTGGTCTCTGAGTTTTAGGCAACTCTAGCAGAAATGTGGTGGAAGGTGAGTGGGTTGGTCCTGATTCAGCAGAAATAAAAGCTGTTGTGGTTGGGATGCTTGTGCATGTGGACTAAACATCAAATGCAATGTTTCTCTATATAGGAATATACTTCATTCTAGTTCTCTAGGATAAAACTGATGCAAATTGAAAGTATTTATTTTGAAGGATAATGTCTGAAGCCTCCTACAGAATTGTGATGAAATACATGGAGATTCACCTAAAACTGTGTCCCCAACTCCACAACATAGTTCAGTCTTAAGAGGCCAGTTCGCCCTTTATGGCTACTGTTCTGCTGTTTTACTGATGCAGCTGCAAAGTTTGGTTTGTACAGCTGGCTGCAATTCAATACATAAATGAATGGCCGAAATTATATTTGTGAGTTGTCTATAATGTGAATAGACAGGTCTTTGTTTTGCCCATTAATACATATGTATCTAAATGCTTTACAGGCTAAAATCCACTTTGGAAACAGCACAGAAGTTCACACTCATTGTATTGATTTTATATTCTAATGTGTGCATTTCCCTCTGGGAGAAAAGCATGTCCTAAATGAAAAAAGTATATGACTTCTCAAACATAAAGATTTGTGAAGCAGTTCTCTATTTCTAAGCTCTTGATTCAGTATTTAAGGATCCGATTGTAACCTTTGAAGGAACCTTGCCAGGAAAACTAGAGGGATATTAGGCCATGAAGAAAGAGTCTGAGACATCCAGTTTACTCAATGTTGATTTTCTGTCTAAATGAAAACATAGAGCAGCCAGTGCTGGGGAGAAGTGTGAAGGCAGAGGATGCTGTCTTGCACCTTCCCTGCTGCAGCTGCCAATCTGCAGGAGGGATGTGCATCTCAGACATCTCTTCAGGGACCCTTCTTTTCCCCAGGAGCCTGAAAACAGCAATTGCGTGGCTGTAGTTTAGCACAGGAAGATAAACAGCACCTCAAAATCATAGCCTGGGCCCAAGGATTCTCACTGTTTCTGAAATTCAGGTAGCCACACACTAAATCTGAACTGCATTGAAACCTACTCGAAGTTAATTCCCTAGAAGGATTCCTCCTTGGGCTTTCTTTTCATCAGTGCAGAGCTGAAATCAAGGCTCAGCCAACCTTAGGATAGCCTCGCATTTATTCCCTCCCTGAAAACTCTGTGTGTGAGGGACGGTGTGGTATTTGCACTCACATATTGATTCATATACTGACATTTGTAGTTGTGTTTTACAAATACAGAAGAATTGTCTTTAAGCTTCTGCCCCTCATTTTGAGGTTTTTTTTCTCATGTTCTCTGCTACCCTCTGTCACTTGCACAGAAAGAACAGAGAAGCATGTTTTCCTATTCCACATGTATTTGCAGAGCACAGCTTTTGCGTGGCTGGAAGCAGCAGCCAAATAATTACCTCCTCTACTGCATGGGGGAAAAGACATTATCAACTTGGGCATCACAGCCAAGTGAAACTGGAGTCACCAGTGTCCACGTCACCATTGGCTGAAGAAAAGCAATTTATCAAGGTATAGATGGATACATTGCTAAGCCTAGTGCTGTTACAGAAAGCTCTCAGATTGTAAACAAATTTCTGATGGAGTGAGTTTTTGAGTCCAGAATATATAGCATGAGTAGCAATTATATGTGATAATAGTTTAATACAGAAACTGCAGTCTCCTTACTCTTGTGATCTCCAGACAGGTTTGGTCTTTTCTGCCTCATGTTGCTATATGGAAAAAAAACCTCACTGATGATTTATAGTGACTACTTGATTCATTAATATCTTTTTTTGATGTCTTGCCTACATTATTACTTTCTTAATATAATTTTAATAAAACTGTCATTGTGGCTTCTCTGTTATGACATTTTACTAGAAGGCTTTTTCCCACTGTTGCATGGATTTTATTAATGAGAAACCTGCACTAACTTTGCAACAATATATTCAGAAATGCAGTTTTACACAGAGGCATTTGGGGACAGATTCTACAATCAGATTTTAAGCATCTAATTGGAGTGCTCAGAAATGCCTCTCACTTTCCATTTGCACATTCAGTCCTTCTACATTTTGGGTTTTGCCCAAAACCTGCAACATGAAATCCTTCTTTTGAGGACCACAATTGTATCATATGGTGAATACGCAGGGAGATGTTCTATATGGTTTAAATGAGAAAGCTCCAAACCTGTGTAGCTGTAGCTTTCGTGACAGGGTGGAATTGTTTCTATTCCTAAAAGCTCTGATTTTCATCTGAAGATTTTTGCTATTCCATGATAGTGTGGGAAACAAAGATTTTCTTCTTTTGTGCCACAATACCCATTAAATCTTAACCAGCAGCAGTGTTCTGGGTAGGATATAAACTGTTGCATTTGGACTTCCTTTGCACTAAAACAGATGTTTCTTCTTGGGAGTTTTTAATTTGTAAGGACAGTGCTGTGAACCTATTATTAGGATCTAGATCCAATTGGCAGATGATTATGTGAGGTCTCATTTTGAAAACCATCTTGCAGAAGTTAAGTGACATTTCTGAAGTGTGAGTGCACATGTGCTTGTCTACAGACACACACATGTACACGCATACTTTTTATCTGTACATAAAACATCTTGTTTCTCCTAGCTAGCTCTTGATTGTGCAAAAGTGACCTGACTAAAGCAGAAATGAACTGTCCCCTTGGATTAATATCCATAGGAAAAAAGTTAGAGGAAAGTTAGAGGAAGCTTTTTTGTGATGCTTTTATTCATTAAGAAGGTCAGTTGAGGATATCTAGGAGGAACATACTCCAGCTCTTGAGTTGCAAATTGGATTTTTGTCATGATTTTTTGTTTAAAGACAGAACAGATGAAGAAGAGTAAAAGTGTAGTTTGAATTCTTAAGTCACTCGAATAGAATTTGAATGTATTTAGTAAGCACTTCTTGCTAAAAGATGTCAGTAAAAAGGTGATGTCTTTCAAGACGAGAGGCACACTTAACATATTTTGCATCTTTTTCCAAACCAATTCAAAGAGGCCAAAGTCACATAGATGGAAGATAACCACAACAATCTGTAACAATTTTTAGGAAGAGGTTTTTGGAGTAACAAGCATGCCTAAATCTAAAGCCAGAAAAATTGTTGATCTCCTCCATCATGTATAGTAAGAGTCTAAGGTTTGGTAGTTGCAAGACTACCCCTGAATCCTTTTATGGGAGCTGACTTCTAGAGGATTCTCCCCTAAAATTTTCCTCTGTGAGAATTAATAAATTCTTAGCTATACTCATAATAAATACCATACAACATGATGTGCTGCCCAGAGACCATGCATGTCTTGTTCAGCACTAAACTTACTCTATTTTGTATCTTCTCATGTTGTGGATGTACAATAGCCAGTGATTGAAAACAGATTCCTTAGTGCTGTTAGTCTTGTAAGTGTAATTTTGAAAAATGGAAAAATGGTGCAAAATGGTGAGATCCATGCCCCAACTTCCTCTGAAGATGCTAATTAAAGGGAGTAAGAATTATAAAAGCATACAAAATCAGTTCAGGAAAATAATGCTGCCAGTAGCTGTTCCTGTGCTAGAATTCTAGACAGTCCCTGGAGATTGTAGAGAAAAAAAAATCTGCTATGATTGCAAAAAGAACAGTAACTGAATAAAACCAAGAGAATGCCACTTTCTTTCTTCAGCTTATTTTGTACTCGAGTCAAAATTCTAAATTTCACCTTTATGCCTCTTTGTATAGAAGAGCATCTCATATAAATCTATTTTGGCAGCGATATAAAATTTATTCACAAGCCATGTTCAACATATAAAATTTAATTAGATTTTGTAATATTTGGATTTGTTATGAATTCCATTATGCAGAACATTCACTGAACCATTTACCTCTAGGATTTAATTATGTCAGCTATTATTAGATTGTGGAATGGGAAAGGCATGTATAAAGATTTCCTGCATGTTATGAAGGAGAGCAGTGGTGACAAAGTCGCAAATTTTACCCCTGCAATGTCTTTGCATTATGTTGGCACGTAATGGAGTCAGTAATTCCTGACACTGTTCAAAATACTATTTCCTCAGACCTTACAGTGCTATAGCTACAGGATTGTTGTGAATGAAGGAAACCTAAGAGAAATTAAGACATCTAATGCACTCACGCATCCTGCACATGCTAAAAGGACTTGATGTAACTATCCCAGTTGTAACCTGAATCCTTATCTAGACAGCAAATCATTCACTCCTTTGAAGAAGAAAAAATAAAAAAACATTGTGACTGAAGAAAGAGAGAAGACAAATATGTAGACTGGGAAGTAGGAACGAATCAAAGAAGTGACCATGTCTGTCGGATTCCCTGAAGAGGCTGCACTGCACTTTTTCTTGGATATCTCTATGTGATCTCATAGGTGCTCTCAGACACCATGGCTGGAAGCAGCTCTCTTAGCCAACTCTTCTAGGAGAAGGCCAAATCTGCCAGGAGAACGAATGAAAAGTTTCCTTCCAGCAGATGTGGATAAGGTTTGCTGCCTTCCTGTCATACTTTTATAGATGTTGTGCATGGCCTTTTGTCAGCCTTGACATATATTTGTCCTTGCAGCTGCCTCCATTGGTTGCCAGTGCATTCAGGCTTAGTTCATGTGGCTCTTCCATGCATTAAGATTAGGAGTTGAACTACCTATGTAAACAGAAACGTAAATGCAACTCCTCCAGCAGGTTCAGAAGACACCTCTTGCTAACAGGCTAGAACACCTTGTTAATACTTGCAGGTGTGTGTGTGTGTTCAATAACATTCATTTGCTACTATCAGCATGAAAAAATAGGTGCAGGAGAGCTACTTAAAAAAAAAGGGGAAAACAGAAGGGATGTGTAAAGAATGTACCTGAATCCAGGAAAGTAATACCAATGGAAAGCATGGTACAAAGGAAGGTGGTTACATATTGGAATTCAGAAAATTGATAACAAGTAAAATACACAATAATCATCTGCGATGCAGAGCAAAATACTATAATGAAGAACAAATTACTATAAATAATTTGTTTCTTCCCCTCTTTGCCAGGATAAGTAAACATGAACTAATATGCCAACTTGTTCCTGCCATATGTTTTCACAAGTGCATTTCTGTTTGGTATGGAAGAGAGCCTTTTCCATAATGTGATCTGATTTTTATACTACTGTATGACTTAAATCTAAGATCTGATTACTTCTTGGAAAAGGAACATTAAGTTACTGAACTGTGTCCTTTTCAGAAAGGGAGAGGACACTGTTCTTGGGTTCTTCAATTGCTCCTGTAAAGGGTTTTGCTAACCCTTTGAGGTCCACACTTTCTCTCTGCCACCCCTTGGAACTGTCCTGATCTTTGTTCATACTTTTAAGTGGTGGAAGGGGTATTTTGGCTCACATGAAACATTGTTCTATGTGGATCAAATGTTTCTGCTAGGCCTGTTTAACTCATTGTAACAATAAACCACAAACGGGGTCCAAAAAAAAGTGCCTTGCATTTCAATTTGTTTTCTTTTATCATAACTGGAGAGATCAGAATGTAAGATGAAACACAAATCTGCTTTTGTTGGCCTGTATCCTGGGTGTATTATGACAAGTGAATTATTGCAGGCTTTGTGGGAATACATTATGAGGTATATTATGGCCCTGAGAGTCTGTAGAGGTCTGGGGGAAGAAAGAGACGTAGCTATTTATTCTATGAGTCGTGTCGGGACGCGCCGCTTGTGGCGTACGGTGTCTTCTGAGGGGAAGTGCAGGAACTTCAGTGACATATGAGCTCCTTCCTGGCCTCATGCTGCTGGCTTGAAATATTAGATTGCTGGAAATGAAAGCTGTTGGAGTATCAAGTCCTAGTGTCACTGGCATCTGCTGCTCTGCAGTGGGTGACAGTCATCTCCCCAGCCGATGTCTGCTGAATGCACATGTCCCAGTGGCTGGGCTGATGGGGGCCTGGGAGAGGGAACCTGAATGCACCAGTCCCAGCTCGCACGTGCAGGGTGCAAGGGTAGCAGGAGCCCACGGCAGGGAGAGGTACAGCTACCTGGCCACTGTGACTTATTCATTGTGATTTTAGGTGGGATGGCAGCCCTGTTACCCAAGCTGGTTACTATTTCCCACAGTAAAACTCTGGCTTTTGTGTTCCACGACTTGTAGCAGATTTTTCCATGCCTTGGGCAGGTTTTTGTTTCTGAAAACATCAGTCGAAGCAGTTTTGCTGTTTCTGAGAACAAGGCAAAGGGTAAACAATGCACTGGTTTCCAAAGCTAAAAAAGGTTAGGTAACCTTTTGCTTAGGAAGTTCAAGTGCCTTGAAGCTTTGCAATAGAGGCTCTTGGTTTGGCACTAGAGCTGCCTTTCTGTCAGGGATGTGTTTTTTGATCCTTTAGGGAAAACCCAGTCATGCTTTGCCAAGTCATAAACAGTTGACAAATTGCAATTTATTCATACTTGGAAGAATTTAGTAATGAAAATCTTTGTGGTGTGTTGGAACGTCTACAGCTTCCTGCGCTGGACAGGCCTGGCATTGCACGCTTCAGGCTCAGACTTCAGGGATGCTGCCAGAAGGATTTTGTGATGCCCATTTCTCACTACTTGGTCTGTAGGGGTCAAGAGGGGTTGCACATTTGACTTTCTTGTGAGTCCTCTGTCCTTTTCACCCAGGCAGGCTGGGAGAAGAACAATTATATAGACAGAGAGACTGGAATCAGGTGGGGAGGCTGACTTGCCAGGATGTAGGACGAGAAAGGGACTAGCTGGACATGGTGATTAGGATGAAATGCTGGAAAAGGGAGGATGCTGAGGAGGTGCTGGATCTTGAAGTCAGGTGCAACGGTGTGTGTCTGTGGGAGACGTCTGTTTGTACTACCATGCAGATACATTTTTTTCAAGAGAGCAAATTGTGCTAATTTGTACTCCTTCCAGAAGTTCATATTCCTGTTTGATGTCAGCTTGAAAAGCAATATCTAGATGATACTGTATTGTTGGTTTTGTTATTTGTAATTTTTATTCTCCTGCTACTGGTATTCCATAAATATTCCTAAAGGTAGAGTAGCCAAGTGTTTTTATTACTGTTTCTATCGACACACATGTGACTTATATGACAGACATAACATCCTCTTTCTTGTTTCGGCCCCTTTTGGAAGTGTGAGATTACATTCATACATGACTTACTTGACTTATAATTAACCACTGATGATAATCATATTCACTGCTACAAGAGCAAGGTTAATAAGTAGAGTGTATGGGATCTGTATGTATATTTTTTGCATAGGCACATATTGCAAGAGGAAGAATGGAGAAGACATTGCACATATTTGCAAATACTTTTGTGAATTTATAGCAATATAGATTCTCCTCCCACCCCCACATTTACTCAGGACACCTGCACACTGCTGTGTTTATTTTGTGTAGGCACTAAAAACTCAAACTTGTTGCTCAGTGTTGTGTTTCACGGGGCTGTTCTAGCAATCCCTAGACCTTGGTCTTTGGAAAGACACCTCCAGTCTTTTCTGTTCCGCTTTGCCATCCCGTGCATCTTATAGCTCTTAATGTCTGTTTGTTAGCCTTCTCTTGGCTACGACAAACCCACATTCCCAGCTCTGGGCAATGCTCTGCTGATTTGGTAAGGCTTCCCCCAGGGCTGATGGGGGCCCTGTGGGAGAAACACTGGCTGGCTGCTGGGGAGCAGGAGCAGACCCAGGCGGGAAGTGCTGACATCAGCGGCACGGAGGGAAGCTGTCTGTGGGCAAATTGAACTGGCACATTGCTTACAAGTCTGTGGGACCCTGTTCTGTCAAAACAGAGCCTCTGCCAAATTGCTAATTGTAGCTCTATTTTCTTGCCGCCTGCCTTCACAGGTTAGGAATGGAAATCCATCCCTTTGCAGAGCTCCCTGCCTTCCTGTAGCTCTGGGGGGACTCTAATCCACTACCACTTCTTGTGGTGCATGGCTAGCTGTCTGACAGTTTTCACCATCATTTTTAAAGACATTTTTCTTTTTTTCAAATGCTTCCCTTACCTTGGCCTGACATATGTTTTTGCTTTAAGAGCAAAATGATTTCCATAGGCAGCTGGTGAGGTCCCTGAACACATGTTCCTCCAAAACACAAAACCCTAGAAGACATCAATTCCCAGTAGAAAGGTTACTTGCATACAGCTGCAGAGAACCGCTTAAAAGTTTTTGGAAAATAATATTGTAGTCAACTGACATCATTTAGTCACTTTGATTAGTTTCTTGTGCCTGATTACCAAATGACCTGAATAAAGACAAATGAGGCTCCTTCGAAGATCACATCTATACGCACTTAAGTAACTACCAGAAAATAAATCATCATTTGTTTCAGAGCTATAACTGGGGAAAATGGCCTCAGGATATAACCAGATTAGCTGGGCAGTATTTAAAACAAATGTAATTGCAAAATACATGTATTGTAGCCAAAAGTATTGTTTGAAATGAAGATTCTTCTGTGCTTTCCAGTCTTAAGTAACACAGGGAAAATGTTCTTTCTGAAAAGGAAATAAGGGAATTAAAGAGAAAAAGGCGAGCTTAGGAAACAAAACCACATCCATTCGCCCACATTTTCTCTTTTTTGAGTGTGGAAGAATGGGCAAGTTGCAAAATCAGAAGAAAAGAAAGTGTTTCTTCCTGAGAACAGGTACTGCCTTTGGGTAGAATGATCCCATTTCTGGGTCTGTAGACAGAAACTTGCTCTTTTCTTTAAGAATACTGTGACTTCCTCTTGCACCCTGCCTGGCTGTAGAGTCCACTAGCCCCATAGCACATGTTGTGCTTTGCCAGACACAGTGCTGAGCTTCAGCAGTAGAGGGTGGAGGGGCAACACCAGCCCTGCTCTGGCACTTGGCATGGGACATCTTGGGAGCATGCTGTGGGATCCTTTCTGTAAGGGAATATCTGACCAAGCTATTTTAAAAACCTCTATTTTTGGTTCTTCCCCTGCATTAAATAGAGCTGTTCATGACAGTCTACTCACATGCTGTGTCTTTCCTGTCCCAATTGTAATTTTAAGTGACTGCTTGGGCCAGCCAGCATTGTTCCTTTTCAAGTGTAGGACTTTTGGTTTTCCTGTTCAGTTTCTTGTGGTCTTTAATGTTTGCACTCACAGTATAGGGCTGAGTCCCTAACTAGAGTCGTAAAAAAAAGGAAAGAAAAAAAGACAAGTGTTCCCTGGATTGCAATCCTATCTAAGAGAACACCCCAAAGGACAGGAGGTCCCTCTAGAGGTGTGCACTCTTCCTGCCTGCAGGTTGGATGTACCTTGTAATAACTTAAATTTCCACATTGGCAAAGCAGGTCAGACTGACAAATTGCAGCCTCAGTGCTTGTGAGAAGGCTTATGACAGCAGGATTTGCTCATTTCTTTTCTCCTGCACTCTCTGGTGCTGGAGAATGAGGGAAGTACGTGGCTGTGTTTTCATGGTGGATCACAGTCAGTACTGTAGCAACTGCTTTTGGCCATCAGGAATTGTAGGACAGCTATGCATGGCTTCCTCACTTCTCACTTCTTTTCATCTTTTCTGTGCTACCCTGAATGGAATCAGAAGTCATTCATAAGTTAGTGTGTTTGAATTTCTTTCCCACTCACTCCAGGGTCTTCTCATCTCGACAACCAACAGCAAAGCTGTGCCTACCTTTTTTAATCATGGGCTTTTCCATCTACTTTTTTTCTTTCAGGTTGCTGAAGGTGGGAAGACTGAGAGTAGCTCTAGCTAAGATCAGAACTGCACTGGGAGAATATTTTCAGTCTGTGACAGAAACTGTAACCTAGAGGTCCACATAATCGACCATGAGAGCTCATAAATGCTGGTTCATATCTTTGGGATAATATCTTATGCTTGAAGTTAGAGGCTTTGCTCAAGAGGCTGTGCCCATTGATAGAAACAAGTGGTTAGGAGTGTCTATAAAGGTGTCATTACAATTTGTTTTTTGATGATGCTACAACTGATTTGGATTTAAAAAGAAACTATGAGAAAGCAGGGTAGTATTTTTCTTAGCCTTCCACTACTGAACTTCATTTTCTTTAAAGTATTCCTTTGAAATAAACAGAATGTGGTTTTGTTTAATCTGAAGATAATTTAGGAGTATTAGTAAAGATTTGCTTGGTATTTTGATATTAGCAATTTGGTATTAAATTGCATGAGGTCATATTATTTTTAATGCCAGAGGTTCATGTATTTATCTTTATCATGTCTACAAGCTGGATAGTAATTTTTGCCATGGGCACAGGCAACATGTCAGCAGCCCAATGATCCATTTCAGAAAAACAGATTTTCTGCCCTTATTTTAACAAGAATATGGATCTGCTCAGCTCCTTCTATTAAACAGAAGCCAAAGTGATGGAGGAAATAGCTAGCAGTTTAGTATTTTAAAATATTAGATTATGCTAATCCAATGTCATTTTATCTTAAAATATGAATAAAACACAACATATCTTTTTTGGCAAAATGGTAGATCCTGATTAATTCTAGGGTAATGTTTCTCCTCAGTGGTATCAAATTTGGGTTCATTAAGTCTCTTGTTGAAAGCACTGAGATATGTAAAGAAAAATAACAGGTAAAATGCACCACAATTTCTCAAAATGAAAATCTCAATGGCTTTTCAAATCTCTGTAAGGAAAAACCACCAGCCATTCTGGACTGAATACTTGTGTTTTAAACTTATAACTGGGATTGCAAGGTGATAAAATCTGCAGGATGATCTTTAGACACAAAGATGAAATTCTTGCACCTGAAGTGTTAAAATGTGACAACCATTGCATGTATTTTTAAAACAGGTGTGAAAAATCACAGCTAACTGCTTTCAATAAAGAAAGAGCAGGAAATCCACAATAAAACAATAAAACCATAAACCTTAAAATATGCACATGCAGCAGGTGCTGATATTTACAACAATATTTGAATGCAATAAAATGTCTCACTATTTTCCAAAAAAAACTGCAGCCAAGATACAGCACTTTGCTATATTCTACCCTTGACTAGAATTAGTTCAGATATCCAAAGCTGGCACGTGTTAGATAAAGAGAGGAAATTTCTTTAGGAAAGACAATGGGAAGTGTGTTCTGGTTCAAGTCACTTGTTTTACTCTATTGAGAGGTCTCTTTTGTTTTGGGAGCTTTTCTCTCTTTTTTTCCTTATGGATGATTCATCCGACATGTGAATTTTTCACCCTTTCATTCCCCAAATTTTTGTGACTATGACTAGCTCCCAGAGATGTTAGTGAGGTGAGGACTGTATGCATCTCACTCACTATACAAAGCAATGGAAGCAAACAGGCTTCAGTTTCCTTGTCTGTGACCTCTTTCTGCCTTGCTCCTCTTTACAGCTTCTCTGCTTTCCTGGCATCAGCAGCAATTGAGAACAGAGCTTGGCACATCTTCTGGCCTCCTTTTTTGGGACAGAGAATGAGTGGTGTGAGAGCACAGAGGAGATGCACCCAGTGAGCATCCAGGTCAGTGAACACCCAGCTGCTGAGAGCTGGACTTGGAGGGATGAAGATCTGAATCCTGCTCGTATCTCTCCCTGAATTTGGATTAGTATGTAGCTGAAGGGAATATATTAGACATGGACACTGAGTAACACCAAAGGAAGAATGGAAAAGGAATCTCTTGCTATCCAGGCTGATTAATCACCACATAAACACTTTTTAAAGTGTGACTGCAATCTTCAAATTGTCCTTGATACTTTTTCTTCATGTCACTGCTCACTGAAAAACAAGTTCTTTGCCCACACACAAATTTTCTGGTCTGTTTGTGAAAATCTGTGAAAATGTTTTTGGTTTTAGAAATAATGCTGGTGTCAACCAGATGTTCTCTAGCAGATCTCTGATCTAGACAGCTCAGTTTCTCAGATTTATCAGCTGGTGCAATGTCCAGGTGAATAGCAACCCAGGATCAGATCAAATGTTGGTGCAATATGCAGCTCTGCACGTGGGGTGGGAGCAGTTGCAAAGCTTTTGTTTGTAGATTTATATGGATTTACTGTATATTTACCTTTTAAAAACCTCAGTTATGTTTTAGGTTGTGGAATCATCTAGGTCCCCTTGACATAGCTATGCGTCCAATCCCTTTCTCTATAACTCATTCTGCATTCCTAGGCTTGCCTTCTGGGCTATAACGTGGGGGGATACTGATGCTTTAGGCATCAATACCATCACCTCAAGTGTAACCCAACACCATATAACAATCAGACTTTTATAGCCCCCTGGCTTTGGGTGAAGCAACAACCTCCTGATGATCACCTGTGTAATTCCAGATGGAGGCAGTGCCAAAATGTTCATGTGAGTACTTCAGTATGTGTCCCACCTGCACATGATACTCCACTCCATTTGTCTTCTTGTATCTGCATCCTTCATTCCCTTGACCCTGAGTAAAATAAGGCTTTCGGATCCCTTTACACTGAATTGTTTCAGTGGAATGTGGATAAAGCAGCTTATACAGATGCAGCTATGATAGCTCTTGTGCCTTCTCACAGTTTTTGGTGGGATGCCATGCTCATCTGAGCACTAGCACTGCGATAAAACAGCATCTACACTGGAAGCTTTTGCCAGCAAAATTATGCAAGGCAACAGGACCTCTCTGGTGCATGCTATAAATAAGACCCTTATTATAAACAGATTGAGAACCACCACAGACTTCTCCCCTCCCATGGATTTATTCATTGTTTCTCCATTACAATTGCCAAACCACTGACTGTAAAACTTCCTTTAGTCCTTGCTTTATTTTCATAGTGGGCCCCACAGCCTTATCATCATATGTGATATGCACAATGGCAGTCACTACTGCTTTTTTTGCCATTCCCTACTCTTCTGCTACTGAAATCCAACAGTGTTCCCCTCTGTACATTACCAGATCTGTGGGGTTTTTTTCCAATCAGCCAAAAGCTAGGATTTTTAACGAGAAAAATCTGTGTGAGAAGGCAAGGGATGTGACACCTTATTAAGAAAAGAGCTTGAGCTGAGGACAAAGGTCTCAAATTTCCATTATTCCTTAAATACATCCCAAACTGTCGGCACTAGCTTTGTCAGCAGTGAAACATCACTCATTATATTGGACTCCCCTCCAAAGGCTGCAACAAATTTGTTTTCTTTTTCCTTTAAAATGTTAATGCAACGGATGCTTTATTTTACAAGAGTTAGAGTGGCATTGCTCTTTTGGAACAACAAGCTGGGAAGTGCAATGGTGTGAAGCAACAGTCAGTGCCTCTGCTGTGGGGTGGGTTTTGGATAGGGGTGTGACGCACACCTGGCCTGCAGCTCCCCTTTGGGAACAGTTCTAGTCACACTTTTTACTCTTGGCCTGTGTTGACTTTTAAGCTCATTTGACATGCACATTTGAAAGGCAACACTGATGTAGAGGGCAGGGCACACTTTGAATTTAAAAAAAAAAAACCCTGAAAAACAGAAGGGAGTTTTTTGCCTATTTCTTTTCAATACATTGTGAAAGAACATGTATATTGGCTGACCAGTTTGAAATACAAGCATTAGGAAAGCTGATGCAGTACAAATCAGTGAAGGTAATAGCAGAACCTCATACTCGTGGCTTTCCAAAATCAGCAAGGATGGGTGATACAGTGTCAGAAAACAGGTCTATGATGTTCACATCTCATTTCCTATATTTTCTTCCTTTGTTTCCTATCATTCCTGGCGTTCTAGTTTTGACACCTCTTTGATTTCTTCCTACAAACATCTGCTGCTTTCTATGCTATTTTTGTAGCAAATTTCCTACATGTATAGCTCTCATAAAATGAAGATTTACTCTTTGGCATAGAGGAGTAGGTTTCCCTTGGTTACAAACTGGAATGTCCTCACTTCAGTGGATACTGAGAAAGTGTTTAAAGTTCCTGGTCTGTAATGGTAGAGACTAGCAAACTTATGTTCATCTAAATACCACCAGTGAGGGTGGAAGACTCTAATTTTACATATAAGCTTTATTTTATTATCTCTATTTTTTTTTCTTTTGACTGGGGAAGAGAGATTTTTTTAAAAAGAAGTTGTAGATAGGATGAGTAAGTTTGGGAAAAGTCAATTGCACAAAGCCCTGCTCTATTCCTCTCTCAAAAAGGAGGGAAACCTATTCCTTTCTCTCAAAGAAGAGAGACACAGACAAAACTCTAGGTGTTACTGTATGCATGGTTATTGAGAAGCTGAATTTGAAAGAAAATACTAGGTTTTCACTACCAGCTTCGGAGTCAGCCTTTATTCACTGCAGCAAGTCCTAAGTCCTATTCACCAAATAATCTTTCTGGCCTTGCTGACTGCTCACTCTGGGCAGAGGCTACTTGCTATAGAGGCCCTAAATTACTAGCAATTGTTTTACAAAGTATATAAGAAGTGCTGAGTTCACACATGGTATTATTTTAGGGGACACCACCTTTCCATGCGGCTAATTTTGCCCATACTTGTGGTGGGGAGGAAAATGTTATGGCGCAGAAGGAATTGCACTGAGTGAAGCAACTCTGCAGACACCAAGGTCAGTGCAGAAGGAGGGGCAAGAGGTGCTCCAGGTGCAGGCCATGGGGAGGGAGCTGTGTCCCTGCGACACATAGAGGTCCATGATAGAGATTCACCTGAAGCCCCTGGAGGACCCCTACACTGGAGCAGGTGTTTGCCCTGTGCAGGCTGTGGCTCTGTGGGAAGCCTGAGCTGGATCACCTTTGCTGGCGGAGCTTGTGACCCCATGGAGGGCCCACACTGGTGCAGTCTGCTCCTGAAAGGCTGCAGCCCATGGGAGGGCCCACGTTGGAGCATAGTTCATGAAGAACTGTAGCCTGTGGGAAGGACCTACCACATCAACAAGTTCAGTTGTTCTCCCACAGACTTTGGGACACCTCTTCTCCTACCTCCATTTTTGACTCTTTTCCTCTTCACCCAGAACTTCCTTTGCTCTTACCCACATGTGATCCTTTGCTCTGCCCAAACTGAGAATCATCTCGTCTTCCACATGGTCCCAAATCTTCACAAAGTGGCTTCTGTGCTAGGAAGCCCATCCCTCTTTTGATGTATATTATTCTCAGCATATACTTCTTCCTGGCAGGTGCAGTATCATTAATTACCATAGATGAGTAGTTTGGGCATATGCTGAACCTGAGTCTGATTTCTAATGGATTTGAATCTCCTCATTGATCATGATTTCAGTGGGATTATGCTAAGTCTGTAGCAGGAATGTGCATCAGCACACTCCTGTGGACCAAGACTTGAGGAACACTGCAACATGTTGAAAAAACTTCAGTCTGACTGAACAGAGACATCAGAAAATCCATAAGGGTGAGAAATTTAAAGTGCTGGTTTATCTACTGATTTCTAAAAATGATTCTCTAGCATTTTATAAAATGTTAACCCTGACTGATGGTGTTAGAATTAGACTGGTTGTAATAATTTTCATGTCTTGGAATGCTCCAGGTTATGCTTGGGGTGTCATCCTTACAGCATTCATTTTTCTCTCTGTGAGAGGTCAGAGAGGGATTTCTTCCTAGGGTTGGTTTCCACCTCCCAACAGCTACCAACAACATCATTCTTGTACTGGCTAACAAGGTCAAATCTATGGGTATAAGACAAGGTGGAAGGGTTACCTCATAGAAAGACAGACAAGCAAACAGAACAGGATTCCTTAGGAAACTAGGTTGAAAAAATAAGAATGACCTAGAATGACAATAAAGAGATCTATCTCCAGCACTTCAACTTGTGTACAATTATTTTGTGTGCTGCCTTCTTAGTGTAAACTTCTTGGACCAGAAATGTCCACTTATAAGTCCACAGAGCATAGCAGAATCTTTCCATTCATTAAACAAATGGAAACACAGCAAAGTTAAATATTGGTCATTTTCAAGTATGAGGATTTCCAGTTAAATGAGTGCCATCAAACATTTTAAGGTCAAAGCCACTATATAATCCCTTTTTTCTTTAAGGTTTGAAACTTCTTAAAACAATTATTGGTAGTTTAGAATTACATTTGTGTTGGATGTCAGTTTCTAATTCTGTGCTCCAGATCTTGGACTTTGAACAACTCACCTTGATTAGTCACCAATGTTATCTCTCATAAATGCTATGCTTGATATCTTGAAATCAAAAATATTTTAAATGACTGGTATAGTAGAAAGAAATGCACAGTCATTCACCAGGTATGGTGAATATTGAATATTCAGAAAGTCTAACTTTCACTCTTTAATAACCTAAAAATACCTGCTTTGTTGAAATGATTAATGGTCCTTGTCTGAGAAAGTGTATCATGTCTCACGCCTACTGAGTTCAAAATATTACAGCCATCTACCTCCCAGCTGGACATGGCCTTGAACAATAGTGGAATAAATCACGGGACAAGCCCAGATTTTCTGGAGGATTTTATTTTAGTTTTTTGTCCTTGTGCAGAATTAAGAAGCAGGTCATGGGGCCAGGATGTACTTGACTGGGTGGCAGGATTGCATCCTGCAGGCCAAATGTATTTCTCATTGGAAAGGGTCATTCTCCTTGTTCAAACTTGGTTCTGTATGGGTTTCAAATGCACAATGTAGCTGGTGGCAGAGGTTCCTTCTGTAAAATATTTCTTTCTAAGGAACATTTGGAAAGAGGGGAAGCAGTTTCCTAATGACTGTGTTAAGTCTAAGAAAACCTGCGAAGAGCATGGGTCCTGATGGAATGAAACCACAACTTAGTCATCAAAATTAATGGTCATTTTAGGAATCTACTGAAAAGAAAAGCCTTAAAAATTTATGTGATAGTAGTCATAATATATACTAACATTTCAGGTGCTATTTGATATGATGGACAGAAACCTAGTCATATTTTGCTTGCTTTGCAAACAGTTTATACTACTGGGATATAAACTAAGAGAAGTATAGGGCAAAACTGACTTGCACCACACTTCATGTCTTAAAATTTTTTTGGGGGGACTTTGCTTTTGCTTTTGACAGAAAGGAACAAAACTGCTTTCACTTAAGAGAAGTTCATTACATAAGTTACAAAGATACAGAATTGCAGTATGTTTCTGCTTCCAACTTCTGATAGAATCAGAGAGTAGCTGAACTTTTTTCAGTCTTGCACCAAGGTAAATGAGAAGAGCATAATATCACTCTTCTGTTTGGTCATTGATAAACATACAGCCATCTTCTTGTATTGTTGTAACACATCCTCATATGCAACACTACTACTGGCCTGAATCTAAGGGTTTGTATTCTTATTTCAGGCTTAAAGTATTGTTGTGTTAACCTAAGTTTGCTGTATTTATTTGCCTGTACTTTAAGCCTAAGGTTATTACAATTCTTTTATGATCATGTAATTTTGAGAAAATTCATTAATAAAACAATAGCTATTGATTAGACAATTGCAAATGAAAATGATGAAATGAAAAATCATAATTTCAACTTGAATCCTATATCATTTGCCCATGCAAACTGTCCCCTTTTTTTCATGCATCATCTTGCCAAAACTACAGACAAAAATATGTAAAACTTAAATAATAAAACTGTGAACCTTATACAACTAAGTCTATTTAGCATTATTACAATGCATCAAATTACCTAAGTAAAACTATCAATAAAAAATCTGTGTCACTATAAACTACTGCTATGGACACGTGCAAGTCTCTTGTTCATAACAATCCAGGGGAAAAGGTATATGGGTGTCAGACAGGTACACAAATCAGATTGTCTCTGAATTAGGTGATTCGTACTTTTATCACTAACTTTGCCTGCCCCAAAAATCTGCCTATCAGATTTGTCTTTGAATTCTGATCTGCAGGCACGAAATGAATACTTCCTCACCAAATAAATCCTTTTATATTCAAACAAACTGGAGCCTGAATGCGGAGATACAATCAGGGCTCTTTCAACAATAAAACCATTAGCCCTGCCATATTTCTGCTGGCTCAACAAACAGCTGAGTGGGATTTATTTGCTGGCAGATGGAGGTGACTAATGATATAAGCAGAACTTTTTTGCATGGGCAAGTTCCAAATTTTCAGCTAAATGATGCCTAGCAGGAAAGGCAAGAAGCATCAGATCCACATGTAGAAAAAAGTACCATTTTTTTCTAATTTAATGCTTTGCTCAGTGATTTTTCTTTTTTAAAGTTTTGTTTTAGTCTTTTTTTGTTATTGATGTTTTTGGGGAGTTGGGTTTTTTTGTTTTGTTTGTTTGGGTTTTGTGTTTGTTTATTTGTTTTGGTTTTTTTTGTTTTGGTTTTGGGGGGGGAGGGGGGGCGTGGGAGTAGGGACGAGGGATTGACTGGGACCTAGACATATTCCTTTAGGCAAAGTGTCTGCTTAATACAAATTCAGTGGCATATATCCGCCCCCAGTAAAGCTGCATGCAGTTACTGTGTCTGAGAACAAAAGGGAGAGTGTTCTGATGAAATAGCTCTTACTTAGCTTGGCTAAAAGGTCCAGAATACATTATAGAGACCACCAAGTTTTATTGACTGTTCTAATCCTGCTCAATTCAACCCCTTGCATAAGACTGGCATCACAAAATTTGTGAAGGTGTCAATCAAAACAGAGCACAATGAGGTTTCCTGTGGTGATCAGACATGTCCACACAGAACTTAAAACCTCTAAAATGAGTCAATCTCCATGAATTGTGCCGTTTGAAACCATTTTGAAGCCCCCACAGCCTTCTTATCTGGTATTTGTTTCTGAGGCTTGAGCTGACTCTGCTTTATAATTATTTTTGGAGACTTTGGAGGCTTTTAGTATTTTATCCAGAACCTTTATTCTTTCTTTCAGCAGTAGCCAAGCACTTTCCTCAGGGATGTCCTATTTTCTCACATGATCAAACCACTCTTTGAATGTTCCCCTGGAGAAATCCATTCTCCTGAGATACTGCCCAGATCCTGTGGAAGAGCATGTTGTTCTTCTTCAAAGGTGCAGTTGATTTGTCACTCTTCAAAGACCATGTCACTGAAATCATTCCCAGGGCATGCAGGGCTCCTCTATGTCGGGGAGGTTGCCCCATCCCTGTCTGTGGGAATCCACAGCATTGGGACAGTGGGAATGAGAGCTCCTGGAATCCAGCCCCATGGCAGGGTTGTGGCTCGTCATTTTCTGGTAGTGAACAGCCACCCTGCTCTGTACACTGACCAGTGTAAAAACCCATAAAAGTTTACAGATTTTGGAAACAGAAAAATTATTTCAAATCTGAGCTGTAACTGTGTATTGTGGACTTGCTTACCATGGTGATTATAAGAACTGCAAATAATTTCATTAGCACTGAGATTAATGGTGCATATGTACTTTATTTCTGCCCTTACTCCTTGAATGTGGGCATATTGTCTATTGCTGATGCTTCACAAACTGTTCAAACCATTGTTTTTCTCAGTTCTGACCTTCTTTAGTTTCCTCATTTTTGAGCTCTTCTTTTAAGTGGTTTAAGACAACTGTAATCAATTCGATTAACATGCTGAAAGCACTTGTTTTGCAGTGGGTTTTCCTTTGTGGCTCAACGGCTGTGTGTCCTGAACTCACTTTTGTGCATTGCCGATGTAACAGCTGCTCTGTGGGATGATCCCTGTATTTTCAGCACCTATGTGTGCAGCTGAAACTGTGCTTTGATATTCTTGAATATTGTGCTCTCAATGTTTTCTTGATTAGGAGATTAGGGAGCATAAATCTACAGGCATATTTGTATTTTTGTCACATCTTTATGAGGGAAATAAATCCTCCCTGCACAGACTGACGATAGATTTTGAAAATATCCCTCTGTTCTTCCTCCTCACATCATTTATCAGGATGCCTGTCATCATAAAGTCTCTGTCATCGTTAGACATTTTATTCTATCAATGTTAATTTATTATTTGGATTTTCTTTGAAGGATAATTTGGCAGATTATTTTTAACCATTTCTTGTTCATTTTGAGCTGGGATTCATATCAGTCTAATTTTTCGTGCCCAAATCGCACTTAGGTTTACCTAAGTACCTTCCTTTCATCAATTCTCCTTGGCAAATCATTTGTAGTGTCCCTTAATCACTGACTAAAGAGTCTTAGTCAAGGTGAAACAGCATCAGTTGTTTTGTTTGGGGGGTTTTTTTGCTATATACTTTTCTGTCCTCAAGCTGTCTCTCAAGTTCTGCAGAAATTCTGTCCTGAAATGATGGAAAAACATTGTTTGTTTATACAAATTTGCATTCCTATCTAGAAAAAAATATACCGGTCTATACTGAAGCTTATTGAATTTGATAAGTATCTTTCCATTTCCATTGCATTTTTGATCCAGCTGTGAGACACAGATGGGAATCTTTCAAGTTAATTTCAGTCATTTCCCCATATATCTACATTTTCTCTTTAGGCTTATAAACCTATAGACTTCCTGAGGAAAACAAGGTCATATCTGTTGTATTTTTTCATTTGAGGAAATAGTTGAAAACCTTTGTCTTTTTAATAGCTCTTCCTCATAAACTGACCCTGTCATGTGTCAACTGAAAGTGAACCCTTCCTAAAACAAATGCCCCAAGTGATGACTTTGGACAAATAAGCATATGGCAACACGGTGAGAATTCCACAAATTATATTTACCCTGGAAAGCAAGTTCTTAGCGAGTCAGAATCCTCCTTCCCAATTTATTTCTTTAGACATTTGTGGTATTCCTAGAGTGACAGTAGTTGATAAACCCTTTAGCTTTCTTCCTCAAAGTCAGATCAGTGGACTTAAATTAGAACAAAATCCAGGCTATTTTAAGTGAGCGCAGCCCAGCCAGCAGATATGACACACACCAGCCTTTTAGTGCAGCCCCGGGCTGTTACCTCTCTAGCTCTGGCTGTGCTGAGAGGAGAGCTCCACAGTCTCCCACAGTAATGCTCTCTCAGGGAAGGTTTCTTGAAAAGGTAGAGGATGGCACCGTGGTCTGTTCTGGGGAACACTGCAAATGGTGCTGTGCTCAGTGTGACTGATTAGGCAGTCAGGGCACTACACAAGGAGATAAAATACCCCGTGCAATTTGTTGGAAGCAACATTTTGCTGCACTACTAGACTTGTTTGCCTTTCTGTCTGATGTGAGTGCACTGTTTTCTTCTTTTGTTTCAAGGAAAGTGGAAAATAGCCACTGAGCAAGTGCATGGTACTCTAATAATAGTCTAATTTCATTTTAATGTGAAATCTTCAGCTAGTTCCAATGATACTATTGGCCCCAGCCCTAAATTTCTTGTAAAAATTAAATGCAAAGAGACCAATTCAAGCAGCCTCTCTTCCAGTGAAGAGCTTCAAGTATCCTAAAAGTCCTGAGAGCAACAGGAATAACTCAGTGAGTAAAGCTGGAAGCATCCTGGCAGACCTGATGTGTCTGGGGAAGAACTCCATGGCTCCAGCACCTCTGAAACATAAAAATGCACATTTTGCTCTGTGTAGTGTTTTGTGATAGAGAGATGGACCTAAATCTCTGCTGTGCCCCATGCTCTGGTTAATCTGCTTTGTCTCAGGCCTGTGTCAAGTAAGTAAACTTGAAGGTGCAGAAATACTTTAGAGCTGCTGCATTTTGTGTCTGCTGCTTGTTTGCAAATGCATGAAGGAAGGGCAGGGTTGCAACAAGGCAGACCAGAACAGGAAGGGCAGGGGTCCTTTGCAGCCCTGCAACTATTTTCTTACGGGAGAAGAGTGACTCAGAGCCAAATCCTCAGCTAGAGAAAAACTGTGACATCCATGTTGCAGGGAAGTGTAAGGACCTTTGATGCCAACGAGGCTGCCTGGCCCAAAAGACATGTGTCCAGCCCTGCTGGTGTCTCCAGCCACAAGGCACAGCTTTGAACAATGCCATGGGCCCTAAAATAAGTTGTTTTGGTTCCATATTGCTTGGAATCAGCAATGTCTCATACTCACTTGATTCTACAGAAAGGAGGTTAAAACAGTGAGTCAGAATATATGGCTGAATAAAATAAGGATAATTTGCCTGACTTTGGATCTCAGGTAAACATTTTAAGACTCAAGGGCCCAAATAACAGAGTTTCAGATACAGGTTTGCATGAGGATTTAGAATCTTCAGAGTTAAAGTAGAAGACATCCATGACAATGAAAATCAACACTTATTCAGTGGATACTGTCAAAATATAAGGAAAGGTTCCTCAGCTTGTATTGATTTTACCTCTTTCCCATTGCAGATTGCAGATACAAGTCTACATGCCTTTGCTCTGTCAGATACACTCAATGTTCAGACGTGCTGGCTTCTTGTGGTTGCTGCCCCAGTCACTGTATTGTCAGGAATTTCTAGATTTATTTGGCATATTTTGCAGTTTGAGGAGCTTATACACACGTGTAGGATTTAAGGATTGTTTAAAACTTTCAATGTAACTTAAACAAAGGTCTTGTGCACTAAAAAGTATAAACAGCATACTTTTTGAGCTCCAGGTGTTTCCTGGGGGAGGTAGTGAGAACCTAGCAATGTGAGGTTGCACACAAGCCAGTGTTGCACCTGGGCATGGTTTCTACATGATGGTAGGTATATTTAAATTCTGTTTTAAAATCCATCCTTCATAGTGGCTTCTTATTGTGAACACATGCCTGGCCTTACACGTGAAAAGTAGTGCTGGGGTGGTGCATAAGCACACTCATTGTTGAAGTGAGGGTTCAATAACATGGTTACAGAAAGAGAGGTAGAGCTGATATAGATATTGTAAGAAAAAGACTCCAACAACTGCAGATGTTATCGCAGAGTATGTTAGAAGTCCTGAACCACCTTAATTTGGAATATTCAAGCTATCTCTGGAAATTAATAAAACTAAACCATTAAAAATAAAATTGCTAATTTCACTGATGAAACCATATAAACCATAATATTGCAGTGGGTCTGCCTTATAAAATTGTTACAGATTCCTGCATAGGACCTAACTATTTGAAATCTTTGAACTTAGAGAAGTGGTTGTCATTGTTTTCCTGCTGACTGTAGGCCCTTGCTCAGTGTTCATGACTAAACTAAACCTTTAGGGCAGAAATCTCAAAGTGTCATGCCCAAAATCAGTATTTCCTCCTCTCCACTGTGGGAAGTAGGACTGTGGAGGAGTTAGGTCACTTGGCCAAGATCTCAGAGGTCTCAATAGCATTGCTAGGAATAGAAATGAGATCTTCTGGTTCTACTCATTTTTATTGGTTTCTGCATGGCTGTTTTAGAAGTTTAGTGATGTCTTCACTGTTTTTATAACAGTGGAATGCACTGAGAGAGCAGCCAAGGCAACTTTATCCCACAGCAACTCTTAGCTTTGGTGCACCTGTGTCTAAGCCCATATAAAACTGAAAATAATAAAAGTTAAATTTGAGTGTTTGATCTGAGACATGTCAGTACTTTGTTCTCTTTATGAGCCTCGAAGTGTCCCAACTTGTGCACCCAAAGGGATAACTGAAAAGAGTTGGGGAAATGGTGCAGAATGAAGCCCTATCACCTGCAGCAAGAGCATTTACAAGCCAAATTTCATGACTGCTTTTTCACATTCAATGAATTGTAGCATTGGTGAAAAGGATAACAAAAGCTAATTGCAGGATACTAAGCTAGGAAAACTCTAGTGAGAGGTATGGAGTTGAAAACAATAGTATATATCAACATTAAAGATTAAGGTTTATTAAAACCAATTTTTATGCTAATCATAATTAAGTAGTGGATCTGCCACATTTACTTATGTGTGACAAGCTGTAGCTGAGATAAAGACCTTTGAGCACTGTACAAAAGAATAATTTAAATTTTTGTTTAAAGAAAAATAGTCCAAACTTGAATTCTTTGGGAATCCAACATCTGTTTTGAAAGGGGGTTGAAGAGGTTGTCCCTCAACCTTGTCCCCTGCAGGTTGGGACAGGAGAGGAAAACAGGAAGTTTAATTCATCTTACTTTCTCAATTTTCCAAGTTATAGTCTCCAACTGTTTCCATCAACTTTATTTTCTGAAAGAAAAAAAAAAAGAGAGAGAGGGAGAGAAAAGACCTCTATAGAGTTCTTTGGCTATCTTTAAGTGACTCTTTGTTGAAACCTGCACTGCATTTTTCAGTAATTCCAGAGTAGTTTTCTTTCTTTTTTTCCCAAAGCAAACATTTCTTACCCAGCTTCTCCTCAGCCTGAAAAAAGAGAAATAAAAGCAAAAGAAAAGCAGGAGGCTGGGGGTGAAGGAAAAGGAATGGTGTCTACAACAAGAAATGTGGCCATGTAATGTCAGACCTTCTGTTGCAAGTGGCAAGTGAAAGCCTAACTGCAGGCAAACAGCAAGGGTGCCTTCCACTTTGCCTGAAATCAACAACATTTTACGTAACATTTCCAGATAAGGGCTGATCATAGCACTGAGCAGTTAGGGACTGATGGGCCGGTATTTTAAGTGGCACTCATCACATACTCTGCATCCCACTTGCAGGGCAAGTTCTCCCAAGTATCTCCATTCCCAGAAGTGCATTAACCCACATGGACTGTAACATGTAGAAACTGGCTGCTCTCATCACTTGACCCCTTTTATATGGGAGCAGGGGCAGACACCCCTGTAAATGCTGGGGATCAATTAGCCATCCTTGATGAGGTGGTTGAAATAAGTGGCTGCTTTCCCTTTCTTTCTTTCTTTGCAGCTTGGAGGAGTGAAACTATTGAGTGTTTTTCAGAAGGTGTCTGGAAGTAACTGTCTGAACTAGAGGGGGATATTCTGCAGAGGTGCCTTTTTGTTATGCAAATCCAGCACAGGTATTGGGGCCATGTGACAGGAGATAAAGCAACAAATCATATTTATAGGCAACTGATATTCCAGTGTTACGATCAAATTATGAATAGCCTTGGATAAAAATGTTAATATAGTCTTTAATGTTTTGTCTTGTGTTTTTTTGTTGTTTTCTGTTAGTTTGTTTTTCAGGGCTCCATATTAGTGTGACTATCATCCATACAGGGTGTTTTTACACAGATGGAGATATAATTCCATATTTTATACAACCAACTTTTATTCATATTAGAGATAGACTTATTCTTCTCACCTGAAACATTTCCTGGTTTTCAGTCACTTAAAATTTTTTGAAATATTTACCATTTCAATGGTAAGCATCTGCTTTAGAGTGATTTCTCCTGGAAAATTTCTGTAAAATTTTTAGATGTTGCTAAGAATGAAACAACGGGAAAAGAGTCTTTTGTTGACTAAAGATTTCTAAAGGAAAAGTGATGATTTTCAAATCAAAGTCCAGAACAGGAGCCTGAAGGGAGAAACTATGTATGACTGAATGAGTAGCTGTAGGTCTGCAAAGGATACTATATCTATATCTATGCAAAGATACTATATCTATATGAGAAGAAGTGGGACTGGCCAAAGGGAAAGATAAGGACTTAACAAACCTGAGAGAATAAGAAGAGGCTGGTGGAGAAATGAGCCAGGCATCCAGCTGTGTGTTCCAGCTCCCTGGTAGTGGTATCTGACACCTATCACCATTTTCTGCCATGCCATTAGCAAGCTGCATAGATCTGTGCAGTGCCCTTAAAAGGCTCCATCTACCTCCTGGTAGCCCTTGTGAGTGGCAGGACAATGTCAAATATGGGGACTTGTTCCTGTTTTTGAAAAACAAGCAAAATACATGCCAATTGGTTAAAGTATTAGCAAGGATGAAAACTTTGGTACTTCTCATGTTTATGTAAGTTGTCTTTCATGACAAGGCTCATTCTATAATCAGGACAGAGAGTTCCAGGAATTGAACATGGTTAAAGTCACCATAAGACCTGTTCCCACTTCACTGGTCCCAGAAATGGGAAAGAGCATAGAGAATGAGAGAGAATTTAGCAAGAGAACATATGGGAAGGGGGTGAAGTTCTACCCTGGAGAATTGGATACTCTCCCTTTTTCTGTCAAACAGCTCCCATGTGGTGATAGCTGAGTCACTCGAGCCAATCTTTTCAGAAGCTGTCAATAATTTTACATTGCTTTTATTCTTAGTGCAGGACTTGTAGGCGTGCTGAACTTTCTCAGCTGCAGCTGAAGTCAGGGAAGCCATGCTCCAAACACAAAAAAAAAAAAGAAAAAAAAATCAAATTCAAATTAAAAAAAAATCTGGTTTGGGGAATTTAAAGTTGTGTCCAACATGGTTATGTTTGGCCTTACTCTTCCTGGGACTCACCAGTTTTCAATATGAAGGGATAATGCCAAGCCCTCTTACTTTGAAGTGATACTGTGCAGGAAGTTCACTGTGAAGCTCTATTGTGGCAACCAGGGATACTGTCTTCAGAGCAGGTTTTCAACATTGTGCAGGAAACAAGGCAAGAATGAGTTGTGCTGAGCTGCAAGAAGAAAACAACCTGCTCATCTCACTAGCATGCCATCTTTTCTGCACAGTGTAGGTACATCAAAGACATGTCTCTATACAGGATTTACTGAGTCCTGCATGTGAGTCATAACACCCCCGCTGCACTACAATCTTGGGGGAGTGTCTGGAAAGCTGCCCAACAGAAGAGGACCTGGGGATGTTGGTGATAGTGGCTGAACATGAGTCAGGTGTGCCTGGGTGACCAAAAAGGCCAATGGCGTCCTGGCCTGTGTCAGCAATAGTGTGGCCAGCAGGACCAGGGCAGTGATTGTCCCCCTGTGCTCGGCACTGGTGAGGCCCCACCTTGAATGCTGTATTCAGTTCTGGGCCCCTCACTACAAGAAAGACATTGAAGTGCTGGAGCGAGTTCAGAGAAGGGCAATGAAGATGTGAGCGTTCTGGAGCACAAGTCCTATGAGGAATGGCTGAGGGAGCTGGGGGTGTTTAGTCTGGAGAAAAGGAGGTTCAGGGAAGACCTTACCACTTTCTACAACTGCCTGAAAGGAGGCTGCAGCCAGGTGGGAGTTGGTTTCTCCTCCTGGTTAACAAGTGACAGGATGAGAGGAAACCTTGTACCAGGCTTGAATTGGATATTAGGAAAAATTTCTTCACTGAAAGGGTTGTCAAGCATTGGAACAGGCTGTTCAGGGAAGTGGTGGAGTCATCACCCCTCGAGGTATTTAAATGATGTGTAGATGTGGCATGTGAGGACATGGTTTAATGGTGAACATAATGGTGGTGCTGGGTTGATGGCTGGACTTAATGATCTTAAAGGTCTTTTCTAATCTTAACAATTCAGTTATTCTTTGATTGTATGTCTTGCCATCTACAAATCACTCCAAATTCTCATCTCACTAACTGTATTCCATGAACATTTAGTGGATTAGAAGGAGTATAAATGAGGAAATAGACCGTTTCCCCAGTTTAGTCAATTTCCTGAATGGGAAGGCAGCATCTTTTTCACTTGCATTTCAAAAAATCGAACTGTCAGTATCAGGGCAAGTGGCCTCAGTCCTTTTCCAGGTCTGACAATGCCTGCATTTTCTCAGGACCCATTTTGACATGAAACAAGGCAAGTACAAGATGAGAAACAAGCCACTGGAAAATATACCCACCAGTACTCTGCCCTGCACTACTGACTCCAGTCCCATTACATGACCACTTCACAAGCTTGTCTGAAACCCTCCTGAACTGCAGCACTTTCACTGTAACAGCAATGGGCATGTTAGAAACATAATTGACTGCTGAGCTGGATGTGCTATTTTAGGAGTAAATAGAGCAATAATAGTGCTTTTCAAGGTGACTGTGTGTAAACTTATGTGAGCTGGGTAAAAATTTAAATAAAAGCCCTGGGTCATAGGGGGTTCCAACTAGCAGAAATTTATGTTTTCTGAAATGAGGTTTCTCTGATGCAATCCCATTTAATTGCGAAGAACGTACAAAGCCCTCTTTTTCTTCACACGGCAACAATTGCAGAAAAGGCATGGCCTCTGTTTACAGCTCAAGTCTATTTTCCATTAAACACTCTAAAAGCTCTTTTTTCCTTTTTCTCTTAGCTTTTCTCAGAGGCACATTCCTGGCCCTTGTTATGTCTGTGTTGTTGGCTTTTTCCTTGCCACCATCTGTCTCTTCTTTGATCTTTTTGTCTCTCTCTCATAGACACCCGACTGATGACAAAACAATGGCCAGTAAAACCCTTCCACCCATGTGTCTTGCAGGTGCTCTTTTTTTTGACAAGGACGTGTGCTGGTGGTTAGAAGGAAAGCTGTGGTTCTTCCAGCTATCTGCTCCCATAATGAATTTAACTGTTTCTTACAAATGACCATTATATAGGTAACATTCACCCTGATTTAGAGATTATACCCCAAGGGCTAATGAAACTGTTGATGAGAAATCAGGCTGTTTCTCAGCAGCATTGAGAAACATTGAAAGCACAGCACTTAAGGCTGTACCAGAGAGAACAAAGGTTCTTTCATCTTCTTCTGGTTACAGACTCCGTGCTTCATCTAGTTATAAATTTGATGCTTTTTCTCAAAGCTGTTCTGACTTAGAAGTTTGAAGAAATGCACTTCATGCATTTAAGCATTACCATACTTCTTTTTCATTCTTTGCAAAGTTAACTGCCACTTGTCTTTATTTGCCTAACTGTGAGTTGTCTGAAAAAGTAATATCTAGGTGTAGTATATTGTTTCTCATCAGCACTACTTTTCCTAGGTGACTCCTGAAGTTTATCCAGTGAATTATGGAATCACAGAATTGCTGGCTAGATCTTCTTCTGGAGTTCTGTGGTTCAACCTCATACTCAGCGCAGGTGTATTGCTGAAGTGAAAGCAGGTCAGCCACTGGTTTGTCCACCAAGCTTTAAAAACTGTCAGGTACAGAGAATCCTTAGCTTCCCTGGGCAGCCTTTTCCAGGGCTGCCCTGCCCTTCTCCTGGCGAAGCTTCTGCTGAGTTCCTGCCCGGTGCAGCAGGTCCCACGTCCCCAGGTGCCCTTGCACAGTAGGTGTGAGGCTCTGTGAATGGGACTGAGCAATGACAAGGACGATGGTTCATACAGCATAGAGGTGTCGCTGAGGTTAAGGAGGTGCACGCCCTCCATCAGAACCACTTCCATAAAAAAAAGACAGGTCATTGTCAGAGGAGACTCTCTTAAGGGAAACAGAAGGCCCGATATGCAGACCTGACCGACTTAATGAAGTCTGCTGCTCCACTGGGGTCTCGGTTTAGGATGTGAAAAAATGCTGCCTACCCTGGTATGGCCCTCAAATTACCCAGGTATGGTCCTCAGAAATTATTGATTTTTCAGGTAGGCAGCAATGAATTTGCAACAAGAAATCTGAGGGCAAAGAAGAGAGACTTGAGAGCCTTGAGATGTCTATAAGTAATGTGGTTATTGTGTATAGGTAATGTTTGCAAAGTTTCTTGCTGGGCTAAGCAGGGAGTAACCCGCACATAGCACTGTTTTGTTGACTTTTACAGTACAGATAGGAAATTGTCAGCTCATTCTAGCACTGGTCATGAGTGAGGACAAGTAAAGAATGAAGAGAAGTCTTGTCTAATGTTCACTACAGTATTTTGTTGAAACATTCTTGAGTTTTAAAAATTTTCTAAAGTTAAAAAAAGCATAATGTTAGGTTCTTTCAAAGACAAGATAGATAAAACTGATTCTGTTGCAGCACCAGGACGAATTACTAACCTGAAAAGAAAGTCTGTATTCTCTGTTTGAAGAGCATACAGCAATAACCAAAATTAAGACTTCTTCACCTCCTCAAAATAGAAAAGTCAGACTATTAATAATTACATTTTTCTTTGGACTAGCCTAGCATCCAATACTTTCATCTGAGAAGATTTAGCAGATTCTTTCTTTCCATTTCACTTTGAAAGTTTCAGCTGGCTTAGGTCTCTTATTTGAGTCCAAAGCACTCCTGGCATTCATTTGCTTATATAAGAATCTCATCTTTGATTGGAAAGAGCAAAACAAAACATAGATGTGATGAAGATTTCAAGACATCTCTTTCAAGTAAGGGCTTTAATGCCACCAAGAGCCAATTCTTCATGTACAAAGAGAGTGAGAATACTCCAGTACCCTTCTGCAAGGTCACGGCTTAGGACTCTGCTGGGTCTTGGGCTTTTAGGCCAAACCCAGGATATTTTAGGGCACACCTGGTTTTATTATTTTTCTGGTTTCAAAAATTTGACTTCTTCTGTAGTCTCCACTTTTCAAAATGAACATTGTCAAATTGGAAGTCTCTTGGAAGAAAAATGCAAGAATGATTCAGTCTGGAAAGTTTTCCTTATACTGAGGGATTGAAGAAAAAGTTAACAGATTTCTATCTTGGTCTCAAAATACTTATGTAAGGAAATTATTTTTTTCTGGGAGTAGATGACAAGTTATACAACAGCAGAAGGAGACTTCAGCTTTGGAATCCAATCCTAGAGAAGATTATGCTGGAAAAATGGTGCATGTTTTTAATAGCAGTATTCATATGCTGAATCCCTATTACTGGTGTCTTAGACATCAAAAATTAATGTCTTTTCAGCCATTGCACATTAGCAGCTGCGGGTAGGGCTAGGTGCAGGAATGACTGGTAGAGACTTTGGCCAGAAAATTAAACTACTAAGGTAGTTATTAGTTATAGCTGACAGCTTTTGCAGCTTGACTTTCCTGCTGCTGCCTTGTCTTGTCCTTCCTCTTACTTCCTACTACCTATTTTCTCTCCTGCCAGCTCCAGTTACTGCCTCTTGCATTGCTTCCTTGGCAACACCATCCTTCACTTCTGTTCTGGCTTTGCTTTCTCATCTCCCACACTCCCAGTAGCCCCATGACTGCCTTTGAGTGACCCTGTTGCCTTCTATTAGTTTGTGTGCTACTCTGCAGTGCTGCTCAAGCTGCAGCACGAGATGTCCCACCAGGCAGGCACACACACTGCTGGCAGAAACAGGCAGCCCCGAGGATCTCAAACAAGCTCTTCCCTGTCCGTTTGAAGGCACAGAACAGTCCTAATGGTAGGATTTAAACTACATCAGCACATCCTGTAGCTCTCTTCTACCATCAGTGTCAGACTGCATCTGAACAGTGTGAAGAAAAAACTCTTATTTGGTTCTGAGTTAGATATGAATGGTTTATGGACATGTGTGGATTTGATGGAGAGATAGCAACAGTATCTGTGGCTGAAGATCAGCGGAGGCGGTTTAAGGTTATGGCTGTATTTTGCAGCTTTCTGTGGCCATTTAGAAAATGCCACAAAACTACCCTTCAGAAATCTGTTTGTGGAAAATAGAAGGGGTATCCAGGCACAGAAACTTATTATGTTCTGCCATATCTAATGCAAAGTAAGGTTTTCTTCCAATTTTATTTTAAACGATGAAACACTGAAAACAGATGGATACATGAGAAGAAACAGTACCCTCTGTGAGGTTTCAGCTTTGATAAATCACATTACAGAATCCAGGTCTTTCACCATATAGTGAGACCTGCTACACCTTCAACATTTTCACTGGGTTTTTTAGACAAAAAAATCAAGAATTAAGGCCTTGACAATACAAATACGTGACTGAAAATGTGTGTTATTAGCACAAGAGTGCTTTTGGCAAGGCTGTTTTTAGTATGCCTGCTCTGGTGTTTTACTGGCTCTCTGCTGCTGTAAACAAATCTGAAAAGTGAGGAAGATTTAGAAGCTAACTAATGAACGTGAACGCTACAGAAAGGAAATGGAAACAAATGGCTATTGACCTTGTTATCCCTTATTAGACAGCAATTAATTTTTCAGTTGACAAAACTGCTTCATCCTATCTGATCCCCATGGTGGAATTAGGCTGTCAATACTTGGGGGACCATGTTTCCAAATAACACCCACAGGGCAAGTCTTTTCCAGCCATCCTTGAGCCTTGTCTGACTTTCTCCATCCTGGGTTCCTCTGCTGTGGTCTTAGGATTAGCCTTTCTCTTAAACTGCCCATTTGGGTGACCTTGAAGGATGTTGGCACTTTTGTAGGCTCTGCGCAATTTTGAGATAAAGTGGAAGGCTGCCTCTTGGAGCCAAAACTGCATGAAGTGGATTTTCACCTCCAGAACAGCATTGCCACTGATTTCCAGCATATAATGTAGTGCAATCACAACATCGTGTATGCTTTGTCTGGAGCTGATTCTCCAGCTGCTGAAACAGTATCTTTCTCCATTAAATTAAACCAAACCATAGCCAGCATCAACATCAAGCTCCAAAAATGTAATGCTTAAGTCTTTTAGGCCAGATGCTGATCTCTGAAACACTAGTGTGAGCCTAGAGGAATTACAGTTCTACACTGATGTATGTGAGATCAACACGCTTATTTTGGGCCAGTGATCTGCTTTCACAGGTGTGCCTTATTTTAAGATGCCATCAAACTCACTTCTCCTCATCATTCCAAAGCCATTGAAGATTAAAGATAAGCTTTACTGGTAAACAGAGAAACAAAGAAAAAGATGTGGAACAAAGGTTTGATTTCTGTCTCAGTTAAATGCTAGTTAAGGAAAAAAAACATTTGTGGAACATTTCCTTTTTATCAGTCATAGCAAAATCAAAATAAGCTGGCTGAGTACAACTAAAAATGGTGTTACTTAAACAGAAAAACTTTCGCACAAGTTTAATGATAAAAACTTAACTGTGTTTTGTTCACTCTTTTTTCCCCCCCCATCGTGTGTAAATCAGGTTTTATTAAAGACAACTGATACAAAATTGGTTCCATTGCACTCTCTGTTATCTTACCTTTGCTTAACTTTGCTATGTTGCTATGAGAAGTCCTTGGGGGACTTGGTGAGAAACTATTGTTGTGGTGGGGTTTTTTTTGTCACAAACATTCAGCAACTGAGGGGAGAGAAATGGAATTAAACTGAAAAAAGTGTATATGTGCATGTGAGGAGTGGAGGGCTCTGTTTTACACTGCTATGCCTCAAAAATAGCTGAAGGGAGTTTTCCAACAATTTCCATATACCATGCACAGTTCGTCCCTGGACTGGGACCAAACATATAAAGGATCATTTCCCAAAGGAGAATTTGGTGGGGGGCGTTTAAATGAAATGTGAAAAAGGAGAGTGATAATGGAAATCTGCCCATAAACAGAGCTTTTGCTTCCTGTGTTGAAGGACATACTGCCTTAAGGAGGCATGTCTGCAGTATGCAATAGCATTTAAAGTGAATTAGCCCGACAGCACTGTGCCTGCCTCATGTCCTCTGTGTTTGCACCAAGCCCAAAGCTCCCACAGGTGTGGGCTTGGCACATTTGGAGCTGCACCAACCCAGTTGTAATTCCCAGGTATGTGCTGGCTGCTGGAACCATCCTGGGGAGACATGTCTGAAGCATGATACAGCACCATGAAAAAATGTGTGTTACAGCCTTGGCTTGCATTCACCACCCAAGCTATAGATCACAGGCCAGGAGTTTCACCCCTTCCTTGCTGTCCAAGACCATGCTCAGGCACTGCATCTGGGAACACTGATGCTCCCAGTGATCATCACCTTTTGCAACAGACATTTCAAGCTTTATTGCCAGTTTACCAAAGCTTGAAGGAAAGAGCATAAATCCCATGCACAAATTTTCTTAGCCGAGTACTAGGCTAAGGAAAGTATATTTATATGTCCACAGTCTGAAAATAAATAGATGGACTTCAGTTGGGAAGGCTTGGGAAAAAAGAAAAATACCTTCCTATGTTCCTTATAGAAGAAAATCCCCTATTTTCCTACTAGATTTTCATCAGTATGGTGACATAATATAATTATGTATTTATGCATCAGCTTTTCCATCTTCTGTCATTTCAATAAAAACAAGCAAACAATGGAATCACTTACGATGTTAGTATTTGTAATTTAGTAACTCTTCCAGACAAGTCCCAGTATGTTGCAAGACAGCTTCATGTTTTGCCTTGATGATTTCTTTTATTTCTTAAATGGTGTGAATTTTGTCTGTTTCATAACATGAGAAAAAGAGGAACTCATGTCCCTCATAATTTTTTTCCACCCCAAAATCTTTTCTTACCTTTTAATTTAGCAGCATGATATGAAATACATTAGTCTCAAATCCAAAAGCACAGTCTGATTGGTTTCAGCATGAATTATGCATTGCAGGTTTATATGTATAAATAGCAACACTAAAACCAAATTGCTTTCTGAGCCAAAACCCTTTAAGCACCAGAATGAATGTGGTGGTAATAAAACAGTCCAGAATAACATGATATTAGAACTTCAAGTTGAAATGCCCCTCCATGTGTGTTAAAAAATTTACTTATTAAAATAAATGACTCCCTATGTCATCTTTATTCTGTTTTATTGCCTTTCTAGTAATGCTGTAAATAGATACCTTGGCTAACCTCATTCTTGTTTTGTAGAGATGTACATGCCAAGAAGACCTGGCCGACAGTAAATTCTGCACAGCAACTTACCCTCATTCATAGGAATACCTGACCAGCTGGTGATCTCAGTGATTCATGTGCAAATGTCAACAGCTCTGACCAGGCCTAGTGCTCTGTTTGCAATATTCCTTTGTTGCATATTTTCATATAGAGTCCCTCTTGTCTGGGATAAACAAACACAACAGCACACTCCAGAAGCAATAGGAAACCCAGACTGAGGAATGAGACTGCACACAAAACAAACTCTAATGGAAAGTAATACGTCAAGGTAATATTTTTAATTCAAATATTTATTATGTATTTGTGTTGTAGCATTGCCTAAAGGCCAGGGCTACTTTGGGCTAACCATTATTCAGGCTTAATAAAAAGCCCATCTCCAAAGGCAGGCCTGTCTCTACATTTACATTTATTGGTTTTATATTGCTCATTTGACTTCATAAGACCAAAGTTTTAGAGAAAATCTCATCCATCTCCCTTGCTTTCGGACCTGAAATGCCAAGATCTCCAATTCAAATCTTCCCCTGTATATTTATTGCTTACTAAATGAGATACAGGAAAGGATTATAACTCAGGCTACAAAATTCTACCTGCAAAAGTGAGGAAATACCAGATTAAATATGTAATAGCTATTCAGTTCTCTTAGGTATTATAAACATTATGATATAAGGTGCAATTTTTCCTTTCCCCTGACAACCTTGCCTCATTCACTGCTGGCAAACGAATCAATGAGCCATGACTCAATATTGCCTTTGATTAAGGTGTCTGAGTATATATCATATGCCTCCTTCACTGCATGCTGGTCAATGTCCTGGGTGAAAACTGGACATTTTTCTCAGTTTTCTGTGGTGCTTCTTGAACATTTTAAAGGTTTGTTGTTGTTGTTTTGTTTTGTTTTGTTTTGTTTTGTTTTGTTTTGTTTTTCTTTTCTGAAAATTGCTTTTTACATTACAGGCAAAAAATGATATGTGGGCTGGAACACTTCTCTTGCCAGATGTGTAAATAGTGGTTACTTTCATCACAGAAATAGAGATATTGGGGAAATTGAGGTATCTTTCCAGGATCTGAAGGCAAGTACGCCCTCAGAGCACATGCATCTTTCTCTTCCTTGAAGCTTCTTCACCAGCCTTCTTGATTTTCAGTTTTAACCCACCTTCCTCTCTTTGTTTCCCCCATCTTCCTTCACCAGGCATTTCACGATGGTATAAGCACCTTCAGTTTTTAAGTTTTCCTCTCTGAGCTCACAGTCCAGGTGAAAAATCATACTCCTCAACACCCAATCTCTCCCGCTCTCATTGTCATGACTGTAATTGACACCTGCAGGAAAAAAATGTGAGTGGAATTTTGACAGGAGGGTTCCAGCGCCTTGAGGGCTACACCTGATTTCCTGTAGTTCCTTTAAAACCAAAGTTGGGGGCTGAAAGTGTAGTTTATTGACATCCAACTATCACTTCAGGACAGGAGTGGCCTTCTTGCAGGTATTCTTTCCTCCTTGTAAAACTCCCACCTTTTCTGAGGAATGTCTTAGAGCAAACTGTCAAAGAACAAGCTGTCAACACTCTCCAGTATTGTAAAATAAATATTTCCTTGCCCTAAACCACTTTACAGAATTATCAGGGCCTAATCCAAGTTTTGAGAAAAAAATAAAAGTTTTCTCAATTATTGCATAAGAGTTGGAGACTCATCATCTGTGTTTGAGAGCATTTTAGTGTGTGGTGATCTGCAGGTGCTGCTGTAAGATATACTTATTTGCCAATGCCATTTTCACAGTAAGAAATACCAGTAAGGTAGGATATATAATAGAGGAATGGCAGTGGGAAGTCTGCCAGGGAGACTGCCCACCTGGGCATGCTGTAGCTCTAGTTACAATTCACCACTAACATGTTTCTTTTTTCATCTAGGAAAACCTTGATGCAATCAATTTGCAAATGAAAATAATGTTGCATTTAGAGCTGGAATTGCACCAAGACTTTCAGTACTACTTGTAGTTTCTTCAGGACAGGCAGGCTCAACAGTGCTTTGCAACACATGTAACAGGGCAGGTATCAAAATGAGCATTTAAAGAAACAGAAATCGTGTTGTGGAGTAACCCAGCTCTTCATGCAAGTCCTTGTTAAAGAAGCATGAAGAAAAAGTGGCACCTGAAGCAAACGTGTGGGGATGAACCAACAGCATGCACTGGTTGTGGTTGCCCTGAAGTGGTCTCTTCTGCATCTCAGTGTCTGCTGGGTGCACCTTGGTGATGTGACTCTAAGGAACATCATGGCCTGGCCAGAGGAGCAAGAGAGCTCACATTGGGTCCATAGGTGTTCCAACAGCTAGTCTCACAGTACATTTATGCATTTGGAAAAGCGTTTGAGAAACATCACTGAAGTCTCCACTCTGCCTTGGCTAGAGGTCTGTTACTGCAGAAAGAGCGCATTTTTAGAAAGAGGTGGCTGACCCAAGAGACCCAGCACACTGAGTTAAAGTAATAGTCAGATTGCCTGTGATTACTGTTGCTAAAGATAAAAGTATTGTGAACTGATCTTCTTGGATTCACTTATATTTGCTATGCTAACAACATTTGAAACCTTTGCAATTGTGACATAGGTTTTTATATGAAAAGCCAAGACCCTACAGGTCCCTTGGCTGCTGTGTGTTCTCCCTTTCCAGATCACTGCACAGGCCCAAGCCAATGCATTCTGTTGCTTGCACATTGTGTCCGACACCTGATGTCCCACACCAACAAAGCATGAGTAGATTTCCACAAAGGAGAAACTTCAGAGTTGTTTCACAGTGCTGAGGTTTACAAACTCTATGGTTGATTTCCCCTGCCTGCGTGGCTACCCTTCAGCTGTGGGTTTTTTTCCCCGTGGCAGATGTTGGTGCTCCGCAGTGCCCAGCCGTGCTGTGGCCCCACGGTCCCCTCCGAGCCGCCCCGGCGTGTGACAGCAGAGGGCAGCAAGAGGCAAAGAAGATCGGTTCACAAATTGGGTCAAATTCCATTCTCTGACATTTTCTCTTGGAATACAGTGCCTGCAGAGGCTGCCCGCGGTTGCTGGGCTGGATCCCCGGCTGGCAGGCGGCAGCGGGCTCGGGGCTCGGCTCCGGGGCTGTTCCGGGCAGGGCGATGCTTCACGGGGCCATGGCAAGCGGGGACATGGCCTTGCACATGCACACCTCACCAAGTGGGTTAGAAATGGATTCATGCTGATTTTGGAGACTTTGCCCAGTTACAAGAGCACCATATGGCATTTTAGCATGCTTGCGTTGAAAAGCTATAAAAATCTGAAATTAGCTATGCTTAGCTTTCACCACGCAGCAAAATGTAGCACTTACTTTAACTATGAATAAATAATTTCTTATATAATGGCAAGAGCTGCTGGGCTGCATTCCTTTCTTCCTGTACTCTGCAAATCTCTAAAGAAAGGTATGTTAGGAAAATGTTTTGTACTGAAGGACAAAGAAAAAGGGTCGTTGCTACTATCTGATTTTTAACAAATGCTTTTTTTTCCACTACAGGCTAGTAGAAATACACCTTCTTTGCTTTCTTAGATAGTGTTTAGGTGAAAAAACTCTGGGGTAATGCAACTTACCCTTCACTCTTCTGCCGGTAGGTGCCCAAACCAGGTGATTTGGACACAGGGTGGAAACCCAGCTGCAGGTGTCCTCTCAGGTGACAGCATGAACAAATGTGGCAGCCAGGTTCCCTGGAGGTGAGAGTAGCTGCCCGCAAATGTAGGAACTGAAACTGCTGCCACAGTTGGTCTTCATGCCTACCTGAATATCACCATGTTGGTAACGTGAACAGAGCTTATATGACTTTAGGCAGGTACAAATGAGCTCTGTGATCTGCAATGAGCAAGTGCAACGGGGAGTTCCTCTGCTTGCTTGCCCCTAGCACAACAGCAAGAATATCCAGCTTAAAGAATCAGAGAATCACAGAATAAGGCAGAGTTGGAAAGGACCCTCAAAGATCATCAAGGCCAGCTCCTAGCCCTGCACAACACCATCTTCAGCTTGTATGTTGTCTTTAGTAATGGTCTCATTAACTGAGAGGTGAGTGGCCTTAAGCTCTTCATATCATTAAGCTTCTCTGAACAGATGATTTATTTCCATGATGAACAAACACTTGCAAAATTCAGCACAGTCTGAGTGTTAGTGAAACTTCTTACATCAACAGAATAATTGTGAAGGTTTCCTCCTAGACAGTGAAAAGAGCAGTTGAGCTCACAGCCTTCAAAAATCTCTGTTTCTCCAATGTAGGGACAGAGATGCTAAAGAAACATGACAAGTGGTTTGAGTGGATTTGATAACTGTGCATGCTGGGTAATAGGAGACAGAATATAAAGAACAATTTGAAGGCACCTTCACTTTTAATAAAAATATGTTTCAGAATAAGATAGCATTTTGACCTGGTTGTGGTTTTAATTTCTTTTCTATGTTGTAAACTGAGACAGAGCACTGTCACGTAAGCATGTGACAGAGTGAAGCTGTCTGGTTTAGTTTCACTGAAACTTTAAGAAGTTCATCCTAGTTCAGATTCTCATTAATCTACTTAGCGTTGTTCCCACTGAGTAATCATAAATGTGCTATAGTACCTGTTGTATTTTTTACAGGTGCTGTCAAGAAGTGTGCACTTCTGCCAAGCACATGGCCAAACCCCAAAATTTCTTCCTTGCTGTCACTGACTGGCAAAGTGACGAGAGTACTCAGTGTGGCAGAGCAAATTTTGATGTTGTACAGCAAATGAGACAGATCTCCAGACTGATGCAGTGAAACTATTCTTATGTTCTTGTGTAATGTACTCCTAACACATTTTTTTGGTTTTGTTTAAACATCTTCCATTTGGACTTTTTCCACATTAATTCCATATTCCAATGTTAAATTAAATTCTCTGATAAAATTAATTGTATTCAGTGCTGCTATAATCAGAGAGCAATATAAAAGAGGGTTGGTTTCTGCCTAAATGAATTATGGTTGGGTTTTTTTTTAAATTCAGAAGGAGCAAGGTTTGGGTCTAAAATTCAGGGCAGTCTCCATGTTGAAGTCAAAGCAACCACAATCTTTTCATAAACGGGCTGTGGTTGCTTATATTACACAGTAATGAACGCTGTACAAAAATCACAGATGGACACAATTCAGGAAGCAAAAATAATGAAACTTTGTGTGACAAACACCACTCTGCTGTGCAGAGCAGCCCATTATTCCTCTCCAGGGGCTGTTCTCAATAAATTTTTACATGATGGTCTAAGAAATGCCATGTATGCTGATTTTTTTTGAGTTCAAGGATGTTGTCAACAGAACTTTTCAAGTGGATTTTAGAAGCATTCCATCATCTAAGAGAAAAAAACCCCATGTAGTGTTGTTGACCAAAACCCCACATCGTGGAAGCACATCCCACTTTACATTATTCAATTTAGTTGTTATTTTCCAAAGACTTTTAGGATCTAAAATATAGAGTTGAAATTAAATGTAGTTTTAAATTAGAAGGGAATTTCTAACATTTAAAGGTTCTAACACAACACAAGTAACAGTGAAATTTCTATTCCTTTTTTTTTGCCAGTGGAAAGTGAATGCTTCTCATAAATTTGAAAAAAAAAAAGTTTGTGGGTTAAATTACATATCTGGTGAACAAAATACATATATAGAGTCTAAAGACAAAAATTTCATTCTTTGTCCCTGTCCTGTTACAGATTAGAAATCTGGCCCTAAATGAATTTTCACAGAATTTAACCCACTGTAATATTTTATAGAAATGCATGAAAAACACTGCAGAATATATTTTGCCAAAGTGACATATTTCTCTGTTGATATTTTCCTTGATTGTTTCCATCCCTGTTTCCTCCCTGGAGTACTGCTGCGTAGTGAAAGCTCCTACATGCTTGTTAGTGAGCTGGAAGAAGTGCCTTTAGGCATAACACTGTAACATCATCCCATACAATTAACTGCTTACAAAATGCTTCTTTCTCTCACTGTTCATGGCACATATTATGGATTACTTGCTGAAATTTGTCTTCTCACCTGGGGCAGGAATCTGCTGCATGGCAAATTTCCAGAACACATCACCCAGACATCCAGACTTACACTCCTTAGCATGAAAAATCCTTCTCCCCACCTGGAATTTCACAGTGATTGATTTCCTGCAAAGCATCTCACTTCAAAGGGAATTCAGGATTACACTCACCTCCTTCCTGCTTCAGGAACCAGGAGCACTGCAATAGCCAAATCCTTGTGCTAAGCTAAGTTTCTCCCAGAGGTCTCGGGCTGAGTCCACTGGACATTGTGGCACTGTGGAGGTATGGCCATGAGTTCTAGTTTTAGTCCTTTGCTCACTCACATATTATGTGGGCTTGATTAAATAATCTGAGGCAATGTTTTTAAACTTTCAGTCATTTTGACATTTTCCACAACTGACATTTACTTAGTAAACCTTTTCTTCTTTGCTTCTGCTGCTCTGTGCAGTGCTGTTTTCAGAAGTGCTCAGTGAATCTTGTAGGTATTGACAAACAACTCTGTAAATCAGGTCGTAATTCACTGCTAATCCCCCATTCTAAGCAAGGCTGGAAGTCTCTCCCAGTCTCTAGCCTCACTGGCCCAATCAGTGGTTTTTTTCCAAAGCTATAATCTGTCTTCCAGCAAGTTAAGTTGATTTCTACAGTAAAACTGCCCAAGTGTTGTTTCTTTCTGCAATCTGTTAACATCATGAAAAGAGACATTTCCAAACATTTGTTAGAGATGCACATTCTTCTGTAACTATTGAGCTAAGAAAAATGAATTGCCTCTCCTAGATTTATTTTGTTAATGATGCCTAATTACAGTGCTGTTGGGTACATTGGAAATTAACCTCAATAGAACTGGCCTGGAGAATTCATTTGGAAAAACCTGAAATCTACTAAATGTTTTAGAGATGAAGGTATGATCACAAACTCTTCTTATTTCAAGTATAAAGCATTTTGCATATGGCTTAATATGTTTATGCTACATTTCAGCCTGATTTTATTAAAAAGCGAACAGAAAATGCAAACAGGAAATTATTTAATGCATTTATTTTAGCAGGCAAAGGGGATTTGAAGCCTAAGAACACATATGTAAATGGCATAGGAGGGGCAATTAGTATGACAGTCTGGCACGTGGAATAGACATACAGTGTTTGAAAAGCATTCCCAGAACCTCGGTATTATAAAATTCTATTTTGACCCAAGTGCCTAACTGATAATACAAGTCCCATAAGATGTTCCTCTTGGCAGGAAGAAGACAATGTGGGATCTGGACACTTTCTCTGATGCAGAATTTATGAACTGAGCACGGGAAAGATCAAATAGGGAAATATTTCTTTACTGAGAGAAGTTCCTGGTCAAAGAGTTCAAAGAGTGATAGAAACTCACCTGGGCAGCTGTGTCTGGGGCCTGAACTGTGGACATATCCTTTGCTATGCTGCCTTTCCTTGTCCCAGCAGACACCAATATGGAGTTTTTGTACCTTTTCAGTGTTCTCCCTGGTCTTTCCTGTGTGCCCACTTTTGCCTACGCACTTGTCTATGATTTCTAGCTTTTGCAACACAAATGTTTCTAAAGAAGGTTTTTGTTTCAACAGCCCGTGGACAGTAAGGATCTAGACAAAATGTTTACCTGCATGTCCAGTCCCATTTCTCTCAAAACATGAGATTAAAGCTGTCCCACTTAGCCATGGAAATCAGCTTCAGTAAAGGTCTTGTCTGGGTGATCAGGCAGCCAGTCATCATTTTACCAGGGCACAATTTTTTCTTTCTATCTTCCCTCTTTGTTTCTTCCAAGGGAACAGGAAATTGTCAGAGTTTGTGACACTACTGGTTCAGTACTGGGTTGTGTAATTTTTCTTCACATTTCTTTGGTGCTACAGAACAGCCTGGAGCTATTTCACAATCAGCATCATCAAAAAAACTTGACTGTAGAAATACATTGACATTCACAAATCAATCCCAGCTAGCCCTTAATCCTAAAGCTTTCTGCCAACATTTATACCAGATGACACACTACATCTGTTTGTATCTGGTGTGTCTTTCTTGCCTTCCTTCTCTGGTATTTCTGATTCTTGTCATGCACACCTGAAACTGTTTAGAAGTAGAGCCATGGGTTTTCCTTGGGAGACACATGCCTGCTTTGTGCTTTTGGGGGAATGCTGATATATGTTTGGTTTTGGCAAACTCCTATTGTTTCAGCTGCATGGTTTTGAAATGGAGTTTCATGACACTTAGAAATTCTTGTATTTCTTATTGTTATTACAGCACTAGTGCCTGCTATAATGAGAACTCTTTCCCTCTTTCCATATCCCATCTTCTCTTACATGAGCAGATTTGAATTGAGGGGCTGAGTGCTGAGGGCTACAAGCATTGCTGTGTCTGTTCTACAGTCAACAGTGCACAGTTCAGCATTGAGGCACTCATTTTTGGATATCCCCTCAACCGGACTGTTTAATCCTAAGTGTGCCCTAAATTCCATTGACACAAAATGTGACTGCAAGGTTTGCCATCTGCTGTTCTGTTAGCATCTCAAAGAAGGCAGAAGCTAGAAAGAGAAAAGTACTAGGAAAACATACTTTCCCTGCATTAAAACATAGGCAATTCCCATTGCATGTTGCATTAAAGAGAATTTTTGATAAATATTTTGAAATATCTGAAGATCAAGTATTAAATATTGAAATTTCTCTTTCTTCCCTACCTCTGGGAATATGTATTGCATTCTATCTCATTCTACCAAAAACTGCACAGGGCTGAGGATCAGTGTGCTCTTTGGGATGCAAGACTGTGTTTTGGGGAAATAAAACACTGGGGCAATTCACAAAGCATTTAAGTGAAGCTCTTTGGCTTCTACATGGCATTCCAGTGCAGGCAGTGAGCTGTGGGGAACATACCACATAATTCATACCCAAAATAATACAAAAGGGAGGCATAAAAATCTATTTTTCTGAAGAGTAGAAGTCCTAATCCTAAAATAAAAGAAGGAAATTATGCAAACAGGATTTGGCCATAAGAAAATCACATGCCTTGGGTGTGCTGAGGAGTTTGTCCCGTGGCCCATCTGCATTACAAGGCTGTGTAATGCCCAGATTGTGGTATGCATTCATAGGCCTTTTCAAATCAAATGTGCTTGATGCTGTAACAATGAGACAATTGCACAGATATACCTCTCACTGTTCCATGCTATTTAGGTGAAGCTAATCCTTTTACAGTCAAGATTGGAAATAGCTTCCAACCAAAAGCCTAATTTAGGTATCAGCATTTCATTCTGTGTTTATATAGAGCCTGGTGCAATAAGATCCTAATTCATGACTAGGCTTCTTTAGCAATAGTTCAATAAGATTAACGGATCTTTCCTTTTGTGCCAAGAGTGCTGTGGGGTCAAAGGAAAATGTCAGAATATAAGAAACAAAATGCCTACAAAGAAAAAAGTGGAATCCAGAGTATGCCTACTCTTTGTGGTCAAGTGATTAGATTTCTACTGATACCGGTTGTATTGAATTAAACAGTTGGTCGTCGACATAAAAAAGCATAGAGAGATGGAAATAATTATTTTAAAGTCCCAGATGGTCATGTTGCAAGATGGTTTCTCCATGCTTATGCATTTCTGAAAGCATGAAGGAAAGTTCTCCTTTCAGATATGAACTTCACAAGGCTGACATTTGGGCGGATGAAGTCTTGACTTCACATCTGCAGGTAGTCCTACTGCAGTGAGTGGATTCCCTTTTGAGTGTGGAGATAAATTACACTGGACTGTGTGAAAATATCTATACTTAGTAAGTAGTGCTCCAGAATAGCAGCTGTTAATCTATCTTTTCCACATCCAGTGTCCTCTCTGCTGAAAATTCAGAAGTATGTATTTATTCATTTACTTTGAATCCTGGGTGCACACGTGGCTGACATTATTCTCTTTGTAGTTTTAGACTTTGAATTGCATTTTGCCTCTCCTGCCTTTCTTCAATCTCAATTCTCCTATGCTCCATGAACTTACTGATTCCATAGGGATTAAACTGAAGAAGAAAGAGTAGTTTAACAGTTTATTACTCCCTTTGTATAAGGAACTTCAAATTTTTCACCTATTTGTTTTCATTTGGTCGGAAGACTTTAGACTGAAGACTTTAGACTGAAGCTTTTAAGATGTTATAGATGAAATCATATGCCCCAAGGTGAAAACAGATGAGATCTCTGATCCTTGTCAGTATAAGCTGAAGAAAATTCATTTTTGATCCCAAATCTAACACAACTGCACTCTGAGCAGATAAATAAGACATACAGCGGGTTTTATCAGCCAGTGGTGCTTTATTACAGCCCTTGGAGTGAGGAGAGAAAGTCTGGCACACTGAGCTATGTTCATAGTATTTTCAGTCCATGCTGTACCAAGTCCACTGTGGTGGGATCCTGGTCCACATCTGGGTCTCTTTATCGAGCGGCTTTATCCTTGTGCACCACAAAATCACCTTTCTGAGCCCCACAGGAGGCCAGTGAGGCCCTGAACTTTGAGCTCTGATTTCTCTGATTTTGACCACTGTTAGAGTATAGCACTACGTACGACAGGAATACTGTGCGTATGTCCAAGCTGGATACAGGGAAGGGATCTGTAACAGAGGGAGTCCTGGCTGCGTGGAAGAGAGGCTGGGTGAGTGCACTGCAGTTTTGTACTCAGAGCAGATTATCCTACTCCTCCAGAGCAGTGTCTGATCTTACATCCCTCTCATCACCCTGTTAGGGGGAGGTCCTAAAGGAGGTGCCCTTGGGAATCTGGGACAGGCAGAGTCCTGGCTGATCTCTGATTGCTGTGGCTGCAGGACCTTAGAGTCCTTCATGCCATCTGGAGACCTGGCTGAATGCCCTGGGGCATCTCTAAATGCTACTTGCTACCTGTGTTTGGGAACCTGATTTGCACGTTTGGTAATAAGTTTCCTCTTCCCTTTACAGGCTGTTTCCAGATATAAATAGTCACATATATCTAAGCTTAACTCTCAAACCTTGTCTTTTCCAGCATGAATAAACCTGCACTCTGTTTCTCCCCAGACTATCATAAATCTCTTTTTATGGTGTGTCATGTCTCTTTGAGAAGCTGGATAAGTTAAAAACATTTTCTGTGCTCCTTCTTGTATTCCCACATCCTCGTCAATGTATAAGCTCAGCAAAAGAATAGCAGCTTTACCCAGGATATGTACAGGGCCAGGTTCCCTTTGCTACCTCTCTTTGTTACTTTTCTTTGTATTTATTGAAGGCTTATGGCAGTCTTTAGTAGTAGTATTTACATTTACTTTCAACAGTGTGTGACTTGTGGCTGTTATCACAAGTCTGGGTCTCCCAGTCCATGGCCATGACCTGTGCCCCTGACTCCCAGGTGCAGGTTGGATGGTGACTGATTTACCTTGCAATTCAGATAACTCAGCCTGTGCAGTCTCCTATTCAGTTATTTTTATTTTGATCTACAGTGAATGCCACCATCAAATACTTCATGTTCCTAAATGATTGATAAACAGTCAGCATTAGCTCAGGGACTGGTCTCTATGGACCAGGCTGGAATGATCTTGGTAACAGATACATCTCCATTAAGACATGATGAGATTCACCAATGAGACAGTTCTTAGTTATTTTAATATGGACTTGGTTATTCTCCTTAAAATATTTTTAAACAAAATATCACCTGCTTCTCAATCAAATGTCCTGCAGAAATCAATATAGACCATATCAATACCCATGACCTTGTCAACTATACCTGAGATTCCCTTGAAAACAGGTATATTTAATGCCTTGATTTTCTGGTACATGGGACAGCATGAGTGCCATTTCATCAAGCATATGAAGTATAGCCTGAGGCACCCAGTTAATTGCGTGTGATGATAATGCACTTCTCTTAAAACTTTTCTCTAACCTTACTAAAGAGTAATATCAGTGCTTTGATGAATGACTAGAAGTAGCTGAGTTTCTGAAATTATTTTTGCATGCCATGATTTGTATTTTGGAAGGCTGATATATGAAAAGAGGCCACTCATTTACAAATAATTTGGATTTTAAATCGAAAAAGGTTAAGCTTGTCGCAAGACTGACATGTTTGTTCTGGGCAACTTTGCTCAGACACTGTCAATCATTTGGTTTTAGGATTGGTTGGCATTTTTTTCCTTTTTAAGTGATGGTGATCCCACAGTCAGAGAACACAGAATTATTCATCATCATAATTTCTTTCTTGTACCTGATTCTACTTTTATTCCTGTTACTTAAGAAAGTATCAGCTTGGAGGCAACTGGGCTAATGTTGCAGTTCTTAGGGTATAAATGCCCACATTTAATAAAGCATACAGAAGGTTTCAGTATAGATTAACGAGCCAAGTTCCACTTATATAACATTGTCTCCTGGAGACTTGCAGTCTGGACCATTACTCAAGTGACAATTAAAATTCCAACGAGGCAGTGGACTCCTATTCTTAGGACTTTGCCTGTAATATATTATTGTGTATCTTTTTGAAGATGATCTTTGAAATTAGAAGAAGCTTTATCCTAAGTAGATCTGAAGATTGTAGCCCAGAAGATATAAAACAGATGATAGTGTGTCTTGGTTTTTCTAATTCAATTACCATCTATTTTTATCTCAGACAGAATTTGCATAGAAACAACATAAGTGAAGGAAAATGGTATCAAAAAATCAAATGGAAGGTAATCTAATTGGTGAGACTTCAAACTTATTTATCAACAGTTTGCATATTAAGCAATTCTCTAGAATGCTTTTTGTTTCTTTCTTATACCTGTTTCTATAGGGTGGCATTTAATCAAGTGCAGCAAAACATTGGGGTAGGCTTGATCCCATTTCCCTTCATCTCAGAGCTAGAGGAGCTCAACCAAAAGAGCTACAGCTGAAAATTGATACACCTCTCTCTTTTCAAAGTTACTCTTTACAATTTGTAGTTCACAGAGAATCCTCCTTTCTGCTCATATTTCAGGGTCTTAAGCACATGGAGGTGTTGTAAGGGGGGGGGTGGGGGGCGGCTGCAGGGAGTGCCCACTGCGGCTCCCTTGGAGACAGGCTCTGGCCGTGGGGCACATAAGCTGCCCAGGCTGGGGAGCACCGTGTCAGGGGAGCTGCTGGAGGACATGATGGGCACAGCTGCCTCAGGGGAGCTGCTGGAGGACATGATGGGCACAGCTGCCTCGTGGTGCCTCTGCAGGGGTAGGGAGGGCTTGGTCTGACCGCCATGCAGCATCACCATGGTTTGTGCTGTCGGGTAACAAGGAAGAGCTCTGCTGCCTAAGTGGAGCTTCACTGGTCGGTGAGACCTAAGAGCCTGGTTTACAGCTGGCAGTGGAACTTGGGGCATTGTGTCACCTGGCAGAAAAACAGCCCGCCCACCCCATATGCAGGGGTGCACTACTCCAGTTATCAAGACATGGAGGAACTACTGTAAAGTTACAGAAGACTGTGATATGGAAAAGAGAGTCAGTGGAAGTTAGAGACTGAAATATAAGACTGGGGTTTTTTTTTTTGCCTTTGTTTACTCAATGTTATTAAAATAAATTGGAAGGTTAACTCATTCTTGCAAAGAACAGTTAACAAACACTTCAGACTCTGCCAAAAGCTTTTATCACCACCTTTATGAAGTGGTTGTTTGCCCAGTCTTTTGCTACATTTTGTTGCTGCATTCCTTGCAGTCACTCAATGGTTTCACAGCAATAAGTCACTGAATTGCTGCCTGTGAAGGCTAAGGCAGCACAAGGAATTTAGTGATAAGTCTGTGCCTACAGACTGCAGAGGGCATTTGGTTTCCTAAAGCTCCTACGAGGTCTGTGGAAAATCCCACACTCAGTATGCCAGCTTTGAAGTTTTGTGCCCCAATAGCGGTAAAGAGATTCCACTGCTTCATCACCCATGGGGCTTTTCGTAACGCCAGCAGTGGCGTCCCAGAGACATTTACTGGTAGTGGAATCATATGGGACTTAGAAACCAGAACAACTATGCTGCTTCCCCAGCTGGAACAAAACGGATTAACCATAGAAATGCAGCAGACAGCATATTTAGCAGTGTGAGCAAATGCAAAGAGCTCCCCTTGGCATTCTGGCGTGCCCAGCTCCCGTCTTGGCTAGCGGAAGTAGTGTGTCAGATGACAAATGTGGCAAAACATAGTGCTGTTTGCTCTGGGCTGTGTGTTTCCTGGATGTGATTACATGTCTGTGGGAAGCAGGTTCCTTCAGCCTTCCTGGCCAATTATGGGAGAACACGGGATGTTGAATGTTATTTGTACCATGAGGTTGCTGGTTCAAATATTGTCCCAAATGGCTTATAACTAAATATCATTACAATTTGATTAGCTCTCTGTCTTTAATATCAATTAGCCAGTGAAAAAGGAACTTGTGGTTTTACCTTGATTCTTAGTAGGCAGATACTCATATCATATCAACTGAACCCCGTGCAGCTCACCTGGAGTGGACAAGTGAGGCATTTGGAAAAGCTACTGACAATAATTCTGCAGAAAGCCTTACATGATTATGGAGTGTTGCTGTACCCTTTGTGTTAGAATCCTTGACTTTTCAGTTCTTTTTGCTTTCACGTCTCCTAATCAAGTGATTAGGATCACTTCTCTTTAATTACTTGCTTCTAATTAAGAACGGAAAGAGAACACAGTTGCAGTAAGACATCAATCCATCATACAGTTAAGGGCAAATTCTTCTCCAGGATAAATTGACATTGCTTTAAAGACTTAAGGGGAGCTTCAGTCAACTGAAAGTCTTCCCCATTAGTTTGGACAAGTTAAGCCCATGAGCCTATTGTGGTCCTCAATAATGATTAGCATGCAAAAAATTCTGGCATTGGCCTCTTGGCAATGATGTTTGATTTAATTATTTGAAAACAAAGTTCAGGGAATGGAGGTCAGTCATAAATGAGAACAAGTGCAAATTGTGTTCTCTGAGTGTTTTCTTACAGCTGTACCACAGCCTCCTACTGAGGAAAAAATACCATGCATTGACTTGGATGATGAGATAATAATGTGAAGAATAATTCCTGAGAAGACTTTATGTTCTTTGCCTTTCCCCATAATAACTCTCAGCTCCATAGCAGGAATGTTGTGATCAGAGGTCTCTTGCCTTGAACCAAATACTATATAAATTGAGTTTAAATGGAATACAAGGAAAATAGTAGCCTTCCCCCATAATGTTAATCCATCATTTTACCTTGTAAGTGGAGGGTGTTTCTTACCCTCACCTTGGGTAAGAGACCACCTCCAAGATGCTGAGTTGAAAAGCTGAATACTCTCCTAGCTGCAAACATCAAAGAACTCAGTGGAAGTTTTTGAGTATTTACTAATATGTTTCAGATTCATGATATAGACTAGAAGCTGACAGGAGGAAAAAAACCCACAGAACCCAAACCACTTAGTAGCTGGTTGCAGCAAAACCCATCAAGGTTTATTTTTATCCAGTCACAAATTTTCTTTAGTCAGAGTCCCTAAAGTCACTTTATATGCTGAAGAGAAATATGATTGTACAAACATGGGAAGAAATTTTTCTCTTCATGAGTAGAAAAATATGGCCTTTTATAAATGTTGACTTTTCTTTAGGTAGACTATAATATTTTAGTGTTGATAACAAAAGTAACTGAAATCCAGTACAAAGACCAAGTGGGTGGTCTGGAAAGAAAAGAAAAGCAATGCGGATTGATTTACTTTTTTTGTGGAGTCTGTGACAGAGTAAGACTCTATGAGACATTTGAGCTACATTACAGTTTGACTTTTTTACCTCTGATTATTCAGTATGAGATAGTAATAATGGTTGCAATATTTTTGAAAGCTTTGCTGCCTGAAAAGCTCTGAGACATCCCAATAGACTCAGTTTTCCAGTGTTTATAAGGACATCAAACATATTTATGAAACTGGGCCAGTTATAATACAGGAAGAGAGAATAGGAGGTTTTTGAAGACATGCTGAAGATTTTGCAGGTAGAGGAAAGTCTTATTACTGATTTCCATTTTGCGTATTTAGTAGCTGGTGAAAACTCGCAAGAGCTACAACTGTACTAACAGAAAAAGTGAAGTATGAATCAAACAAGATGCAAGTTAAAATTAGTTGCTTTGAAGTGTTGATCTTGGTTAACAAAACTGGAGAAAGAAGGAAGGGAAAAATAGCTGATCTGTGACTAGGTAATTCTAAGGCGTCCATCTTGCCAGAGGTGATAATGCTGCTGCTGAGAAAAGGACACTGGAGAGTCTCACAGGGCCACCTGAAAGGACTTGAACAGCTTCTGCATCTCAGACCCTTCCCAGTGGCCCTGGGGGATGTTGTTCATTAAAGAAAAAAGCAGCACTTGTTTTTTTTTTACCCCAGAGAAATGCTCAGGGAAATGTAGTGTATTCATAAGAGATACAGAAAGGTATATCTTCCCCAACCTAGGAATATTCAAATAACAAAGGTTGCATAATCTATGTATTCTTCCTTACAGCTCATTGAAGAAGTGCCTGAACCTTTGGCTGCTGAACTTTACAGTGTAGGGCGTGGGAAGGAACAAAAAGTAGTGGTATTCAGCTATGCCTGTCCTATAAAAAAACCATGTACCAAAACACTCTCTAGTAAACAAAACTGTTGTTTGATTATTAACTATTAGACTGTTCAATGAAATCTTTGATATGTAATTCAATGAAAACTGTAAAAAAATCAAACGTCCTTCCCCTCTTCATTATTTATGCCCATTATAAGTGTTATTCAAATATGATAAAGCAATTTGGTGAGTGATAGGTTTAGTGTTGACATTTCTTTGTTGGAGCTGGATCCATAAACTCAACTAAGCATTAGTCAGAGTTTGCTGACGTTAATGAACAGGGATGATCTATATATGAATAAACTCCTGGGTTAGTCACATGAGCCAAATTCACACAGAATCAGTCTGTATTTTGTAAGGAACCTTGAATTAGATGATATATGTTCTTGATCTCCTGTGTATTATGGACATGGACTGAGCCATATTAAATCTGAAGACTCCTGAGGAGAATGTTTTAGTGTTTGAACACAGGCCTTCATGTAAATATCATAGTTGGCCATAACACTTTTGTTACAGCTGGGATCAAAATCTTAATCCATCAGACTTCCCCAGAGGTGAAGAGGAAATTAAAATCCAGCTCTGCTTGTAAAGGTCAGGTTAATCTGAAAAATAAACACCAAGTATAACTTTAAAATGACAACAGATCATGAAATCTCTGAGCAAACAAACGAGCTAGCACATCTAGTGTTTAAAAGCCACCATTTATTGACAGGTGTTGAAGACCAGTGCAAAACCAGGGTTATACCTGCAGGGGAGTGCCTTATAACCCCATTAATCGCCTTCCCCCTATATTCTGATGCCAAAAGACTAAACGGATCCTACAGACACCTTAATGGCTAGAGATTGCTCCATCTCTGATGTTTGGGTTTTTTTCTCTGTCCCAGCTCTTGCTAAATGACTCACATTTCCATACATTTGCAAAGCAGTGTTCAGGACTTTCCCAGTGGTACAGCTGCTCTTGATAAACTCTCCCATGACAAAAAAATGTTTGCGTGGTGGCATGAGAGGCAGCACCTTTTTCCAAGTGGAAGAGAGGGATGATTGATGTGGTAAGTGAGGAATGGTGCCAAGTCCCTTCAAAACATGTGGGCACCGTGTGTCTCAGGGGCAGCTTTTGTTGGCAGGGTGAGGTATAACCTTGGCACTGCCTCTTGCAACTCACTCATCAGGGTTGGTGCACTGACTGTCCCTTGCACCACTCTCATGTTTTGCAAAGGTGAACCAAGTTTTCGATATTTACTGTGATTTAACACCTCCATTTAGCAAGAAGAGACTCATCTATTCAACCCCAAATCTTCAGGCTTTAGTTTGGGAAGAAAATGTGGGATTCTCCCAGAGCCCTTAATATTGTCCATGGTATAATAAAAAACTCCAGTATAACCATGGGCATCAAAATTTAGTGCTCATTTTCACTTAATTTTATAGGGACACTGGGAACTGAGTTAGCTGGACAAAAATGTAGACCTTGGAAAAAAACAGGACAGTTACATAAATCCCCAGAATTTCAGTAGTAAAATGAAGATAGAGTGTTAGGCAGATACCATCAGCTTCCTTTTAAGGAAGCTTAACAGACCACATAGGTTTTTTTAACCCCTTTATGTTTTATTTGAATACTGAGTAAACATCTGACCTCTACAATACATTTAGGCTGTGTGAAAGATTAATGTGCAAGAAATAAGCCACATTTACATACCTCTGGAAATAATTATTGCACACTTAGCATTGGGTATAAATATTGTCATAATTCCAACCAGGAAAGCACAGGAGACATGGGAGTTCATTAACTTTTCCCCTTTAGAGAGACAGGTTCAAAACTTGTTTTCCAGTAGGAATGCAAAGAGGTTTGTTATTCTTGTTTATTTAACATGTGCTTGAGTAGTCTCACAACCATGGCACCTGAGAAAATCTTATTCTGATATTTTGGGAGATACATCCCACCTCCTTTCTTGCAGTTTTCGCATTCACTGTCGCAGCCCTTCTGTCCATCACAGCAGTGTACTGGCACCCTGCAGTCTGCAAGGGCAGAGTGCACAGGCTGACTGACTGGCTGCCCTCAGCTCAAAGCCACTGCAGGAGGCTTCTCTTAGAACTGGGGCAATGTTCAGTGGCTGAAACAGTGACCTGAGTGCTGTAATTCAGACTTTCTGAGCAAAGCCTGCATCCAACTGCCCTGCTGCCATCTGGCCCTGGGGAGCTGGCAGGGCAATGGTGAGAGGGAGGTGGCACACCTGGGGGAGTGCCGTGGGGGCTGGCACTAACCTCAAGGTTTGAATGACAGCACTCAGAGAAGAGATCTGCACAAGAGGTTTTACTGGGTTATCACGGAATCATGGAAAGGTTGGATTAGAAGGGACCTTGAAGATCACCTAGTTCCAACCCCCCCGCCATAGACAGGGACACCTTTCACTAGACCAGGTTGCTCAAAGTGCCTTGAATGTTTGCAGGGATGGGGCATCCACAACTTCTCTGTACAACCTGTCCCAGTGCCTCACCACCCTCACAATAAAAATATTCTTCCTAATCTTATCTTAGCCTACTCTTTTTCATCATGCAAATAGCAGGGGTAAAAAGAGTGGCTGCATTTTTTACAAGAAAGATTGACCACTCAATGGTATGCTCTTTTTGCATCCCACTAGTGATGAAGTAAGTGGACATGGGAACATTTGTAATGTTTCCAATATTTTAGGACAGTGAAAGATAGTGCTGGCAGCAGATTTCAAAAATTGGTAAGAAAAGCACTGTTGACATAGTCAGAGCAGCATATGGTCTCCTTGATATCCAGTCATTCAATCCTAAGTACACCCTTGTGCACCAAAAGTGCTGTAAATGAACACTTTGTAGTGATTATGTATTTGGTGGCTTAGAACAAGTTGGTTCAAAGGGTGTGTTCTGTATTTAAGCTGCACTTGACATGACAAATCTTCCTCTTGTTTTCAAACGCAACACTAGCAAGGACATGCTTTGGGCTCATTTATTTCCCTCAAGAAACAAAACCAAAATATGGAAATTTCTGGATCCTGTTGCAATCCATCAAAAACAAAAATTATGCCCATGGTCTTTCAGGAGGAGACATGAATGTTTTCCCCTTGAGGCATCTGAAATGTTGGATGAAATTTAAAATTAAAAGAATGCTATCTCATGAAACAAAATAAAACACCAGGAAAGACACATGAAGGGATTAAGTGGCAGGGTCAGAAGTAAAATGAGAGCCAATGTATTGATTTCATGACAACAAAATGATGGGTTTCGCAGCAAGGATTTATTACTCTGCACTTCACAGTCTTGGACAATAAAGGCTTGGCTTTAATCTCAGTTGCAAAATTACGATATTAATTGATAGTTTCCCCTCCCACTACCTCCAGAGTTGTTTACTTAACCTGGATTTTGATTTATCCTGTAAAGGAAACGGAATCTGGCATTGAAATTTGGATCTCGACCCAAATGTACTACAGAACTGGGCCATATTGAAAAAAAATGAAAATCTGACCTCATATTCTGTGGGCAGATTTTCCATTACATGTAAAAACTGGGAACAGATCTTTCTGTATGCTGGTTTGTAATACCTCACAAAAGAAGAGAGTGGTCATTTGATCATGTACAGAAAATCTCAAATGTTTAAACTGCAAAATCCTCACTCTGACCTAACAGCCCACTGTACTTCATTGCATTAAAGTTCACCTGGTTATACATACAGAAAACTGCATGTACCAATAGATCTAGTTTCTCATTTGGGAATTCTCAGTATGCACATCTTCTGTGCTGTCATTTCCCCATTTTTCTCTTTCAGTTGTTTAGAACTGGAAAAAGAAAATGCCCTGGTCAAAAGAGAACTCTGTCTGCATCATAGACTAATTTGACCTGACATGAGCCTAAACTTTATATCCCACTCCATCCCTTGCTGTGACATATACCAAACCTACCCTGCTACATTGCATGAACTTCTCCGTGTCTTGCTCCAGAACGTGGAGGGGTTTGGTGCATGTAAGTTCAATTTACTTTCAGAGGAAACTGGATTGGAAGCTCTGCTTCATATACACTCTCATGTCACAGAATCACAAAATCAATTAGGTTGGAAAAGACCTCTGAGATCATCAAGTCCAACCTATGACTGAAGATCACCATATCAACTAGACTATGGCACTCCAACCCCCACCCAGGGGGGCCCAACCAGACACATGTTGGTTTCCAGTTCCTGCGATAAATATATTTATAGAATTGGTTGGGGTTTTTTTGTTTGTTTGTTTGTTTGGGTTTTTTTGTTTTTTTTTGTTTTTGCAGTGCTTTGTGGATATGACCATAAATTATAGGAGTAATTTGAAGCTTTTTCTTATGATCAAAGAATGTACTAGGACTACAGTTTGCCTGTATAAAGAACATCCCTGTTGGTCATTTAACAGAGGCAATTTGTGTTAATTGTGTGGCTGTTTCTCTAGAAGGGAAATATTTTGCATTAAATGTTCTTTCATAAAATAAATATTTGTTCATAAAAAGTATGTATGTATGCACAAAGAGGTGTTTATTCATCTCCTTCAGCTATTCCAACTATTGCATATGGTGAAGAAATATCTCGTAAATCTTTCTTTGCTGAAATCTCAATTTTTCCCCTTTAATTTTTAGATTGAGAAGAGCTGGTGACTGTGCCCTTGCCAATAAAAATAACTCCTGGTAACAACATGTGTAAAGTGAATTATTTGTTAATCTTCTGAAAGAGCAAAGAGAACAAAGAGGATCAGATGGAGCTACAGCAAAAAAGTGACATGAGGGCCAGGGTTTCACCACTAGAGAGTGTAATTCTACTACATAATTTGACCTTTTCTGCTCCTAGAGAGAAACTGATTCAAGGCAATTAACTTAAAAAATATGTGATATGTTGACTAGGATTGCCTGAAGTACTTTCTTTAGGTCTTTTATCAAAATGAAAATCAAATGCTTGGAAGATAAATACATTACTTCCTCTCTGCACTACTTAGCATGAGTTTCAGGTGGCATTTTGCAAAGTAAGATGTATGTAAATTGGAATAAGAGCTTATATCAAACTTATCCTTGAGGCAGATGGCTATGCATTCAAATTTAAATTTCAAGCATTTTAATAAATTAAGTCAGCCGAAATGCATTTATATGTATTTTTAAATTATGTTTTCAACGCTGTGTGTTCTATCACTATGCATTCCCCTTGGGCTGATGTTGCAATTTTTACCTCAAAGAGAGTTTTTTCAAAATTCTGCCTTTGCTTCTGCTGGTGTGACTCCCAAACTGCACTGTGAAAGTCACTGCTGTCCCATGGCTTAATGATAAGTAAATCAGACGTGTAATGGTTAGAGAAGTAGGGGAAACAAACCTCTCACTTATATGTGATGCCACTTCTGTTTATGGATGCATAACTTAGTCATGAGGCTCACATGGCAATTCTTCGCTTGACTGCTGCAGTCTGTCTGTGGTGGCATCCACATGCAGCTTTGGTCTCTTTCAGTGGTCACGTAGTCAGGCCTCAGGTTATATTTAGCTTGTTAATGCCTGGGATTTCTCTGACTTGCTGCAGCCTCCCCTCACTGAACTGAGAGATGAATCCACAGCTGGCAGCCAGAAGCAAGAATTGGCACCTGCAGGACCTGCTGGATGGGCAAGAGCTCTGAGGGAGCTCTGGAAACCCGAGGCATGTGTCTAGTCACAGACTGATACTGGCAGAGAAAATGAGTGTTCTCAGGTCATCTCCTGAGGCCACTGTTAGATGATGTGAGGAGCCTGTGAAACGCAGAATCACAGCTGTCAGGGCCATGGATGAGGAAAACGTGCAGCTTGGCATCAGGCCTGTGGACAGCCCTAGTAGCCCTTGTTCAAACCAACCTCCAGTTTAGTTAGAACGACCAAAAGGATCATTGAATCATGTATTACTGGTGTATACTCAGTAGCCTTGCTCAGGTTCATGCTTAAGGGATCATTAATGGCTCCTCTCTGTGCACAAGTGTGCGTACAAAAAAATACAGCACTTGTACCTGGAATCTGGCAGATTTAAGAGTAGGCTGACTGAATTGTGTATGCATAGAATCTGTTCCTTTCTGCTCATCTCCCACAGAGTATATTGGGAAAGAGTTTATATGACAAGTTCCAGTAAGCACTTAAATGCTATCCTCGGGAACCTGGGAAAGGGTCATCACATATGCTGAGATCTGTGAATGTGGCTGCACCTCTAACAACATCCTTGAAAATATATCTTAGCTCTGAAGCTAGTGGAACAATTATTTTTGAGTATAACTGCATTTATTTTAGATGAGTTTGCTATATGGGTGAAACTGACTACATTTTTCTCTCCTGGAATTTTAAAACTTTGCAGTGAATTGAGATATATGTAACCCAGAACATCTATTAGTGTTTTAAAAGTTTTGCTCCATTCTCTTCTCAAAACAAAACTGGTATAAACTTAATCTCACATGCACTAAATGCAGCACTTAACTCAGTTACACCATGTTCCAAAGGACATGGTGTTCTGTGACTGACCATTCAAATACCAAACCAATTACGCTCAATTCATGTATCGTTTAGGCAACACAAAACATTTAAGAAAGAATGAATATTTTGAGTTTTCTATAGTTTCCATGGTGATCGTACTAAAAGAAATAACAATAGTCTTAAATATGTTTTCATTTAGAATATCTTGAAAAGAACTTGTTTTGTTCTGACATGCTGTGTTTACGCTACAATTTGTTCCAAATCACCGATTATTATAAAATGTAGATAAATTGGCGTGGCAGTATTGTTCAAACACTTTAACAGAGCACCAAAATTGTTCAAAGCTTGTTGCTCAATATTTTTATCCCAGCTGACATGCACATTAAAGTAGGAAAAGGTTCCAAAAAGGCAGTAACATTATGATTTAAATTCGGTGCCACAGTTTTGCATTAGGCCATCTTCCAGAGTACATTTTGCTCTTGCTGTTTTATTATAGAATTCAGGAGCTTATCAAGAGACAGCTAAACTTTTATGGCAGCTTCTCAGGAACACACAGCAGTTCAAAACTGGGAGTATTTGCATAGCAGTGAGGGGTAGGGGGGAACAATTGTTTTACAGATTACACTGATAGCTCTTATTTTGACCTTCCTTTAAAAAATAGAGAAACCATGTCATCCTTGAGTCCACCTGCAACAAACAGCATAAAAGATTGGTATGATAGTGCAACGAGTGTGAAGTAAGGCACAAGAATTTGGGGGGGATTTTTGCAATAGAGATTTTCAACTTGAACATCACAGCCTTCTGACTTCAAGCTACTAACTAACTGCAGGATGGAAGACCCTTGAAAGGCGCTACTATCTCTTGAAACAAGGTAAGTGAGCCAGTACTTGGTATGGCTGCTGGGTTCAGCCAGCAGAGATATAAGTTCAAAGCTATTCTTTCATTTAAATGTGGTGATATTTTGCTTTAGTGTTTGTTTCCTGAATTAGGACTGGCATATTGGTGAAAGTTATACTTTGCAGTAAAATTGTCCTTCTCTCACTTTCAGGTGACCAAAACTAGCAGTGTCTCTGAGGGGATCTGCTGCCTCCACTGAGCTCAGAAACAGCAAGTGTGAATGATTTAGAAAAGAAAGGTAATTCTCTAAAGCTTCAAATTGTTCTCTATTTCTGAATTGTTCTCTGATAGTGCTAATATCTTCCATGGTAGAGGGGATGGCTGCCTGAGGAAGTGCATCTTTCTGAGCTCCCTCTTCAGTAAAGGGATGGAAACAAGCTCCCCCAGAAGGCAGCCAGGAGCATCTAAAGCTCAGTTTTTGTAATGGATGGCCCTGCAGAGGTGCCCACTTGACTCCTCCAGCTATGAGAGGTGCTGTGAAGACCAGCCTTACCATGCCAAAGACATTTATAACCACTACCCCTCCATCCACACATGCCTCAAACCCTATCCAGAGCTAAGTCTCTGAGCTTTAGATGAAGAGGGGAAAAAGGCACCACTGAAAAATGAATTGGGTTGAGTACTGAAGAACCTGGGCTTGGCGTCTCAACTGAGGAATGAGGTGGGTTTAGGCTTTTTGAAGTTTTGTCTTTCACTAACTAGTGTAAGGTGACAGCATGCACATAAAACCCTTGTATACTTTTTAAAAGTCAGTCAAGACTAAGTTATGCCGTTCTTCTGTGAATTATAAATGCTGCAGACACAGTTAGCTGCCAAGACATGGATCAAACTGAATGACATCTGGACTCTGAGGTAACCTTAGATGAAAATGTTCCTCCTGTGTTCAACTCAGTCTTCTTGGAAGCTGCTCCTTCATAAAAGTTTAATAATGCACAGTAACTGCAGATACTGGCCAGCTGGGATATGGATGCTTTTGTTCATATGCAACTACTTTGAAAAATTGAGATAATGCTAGGAAGACAACAGTACTTGATCTGAGAAGTATTAGTGGTTATTTCTCCTCGACTTCCCCTCCCATATTTGAATTTTGGCTGTCTTTCCTCAAGTCTGCATGGAAATCTGCATTTTGCAAAAAAGCTAAGTACAACTGTGTATAATCATGTGCGAATGCACAAGGATGGTGGTTCAGGAAAATATGTGCCTCTGTTCTGAGACAGAACAAGAGGAAGCAGAAGAAATGTTGTTACTGCAGTCCCAGCTTCTAGCTGGAAGGAAGTTGATGTTTAGGGAAAGTAGGAATACAATACTGCTGTTCCAAAGCTGTCTCTTCTTTAAAGCACATTTACTCAGGGTCTTCCAGAGAGAAACATAACTTTACTTTTACATGAGGTGTTGGATTTTGGCTGATGTGCTTCAGCTGATCGTGAAGGTGTTTTGTAAGCAGAGACTTCAGCTCATACAGGAGGCTTGCAACTTGCTGCAAAGAATGCACTGCTGTTACTGGGTGAAATTCTCCATCCAGCCTTGTAGAGGTCAAACAGCCAAATCAGATGACTTTTGCCTGATTTTCTTTTTTTTTCCTTTTTTTTTTTTTTTTTTTTTGTTTTGTTTTTGTTTCATTTTTATTTTATTTTAACTTGGAAAAAGGAAGCAATGATCACAGTGATTTCAAGCCATTTCTAGTTTTCTGTAGCTCCCTGGTCTTGGCCACAGGCTCTGTGTAAAATCCTGACATCTTGGCTCAGGTTTTCCAGGCAGTACGTTCTACCTTTAGACAAAGTACACCACTCTTTTTGCACCTAGGTCAAAGTAAGAATTTTAACAAAATTACTGGAGGGAACTGTTGAGGAAAAACAAAAAACAGACTAGATTTTGTCTCTCTTAGAAGCATCTCATGTTTCCCTTGATCAGCCTGTGCATCAGGGAAAATGGCCTCCGTTTGGGATAGATTTGACTCAGATCAACATTTATCTGCAGCTCTAGCAGCTACACCTATGAGCAAAGCACAAAGATCACCAAGAAAATGGTCTACTAAGCGCCAGAGGGTTGCACTGACCCAAAGAGAGCCTGTACTACTAATAACTGGCTTAGGCAAGAAGTGTCTGAGGCCTTACAAACAGCCTTTGTTTCTTTTCTAGCTGGAGAAAAAAGGAAACCTGTTATACTTCAAGGGCTGCTCTGTGTGTGTGGTCTTTTTCTCACACAAGCTTACCTGAAAAGTCAGTGTTATGTTCATAATCATCCTGCAGTTATTTTAACTTCTTTTTCTTGGCTGTAGTTCTAACACAACTTCTGCCCATGTATCAAAATGTGCCACACACAAGTAACTCCTCAGGCGGCAAAGTGGGTTATCTCAGACCACATAGTCAGCAACACACATGCAGTTTTGCACTCCTGTCTTTAATGTAGATCTTCACATAGCATTGTACATACCCTGAAAGTACTTGAATTAAATATTCCTTGGAAATTACTTGCTGTCCAATTACAATCAGCAGAACTTCCTGTGATGATACACCATTGTTTTCTTATCATCTTTACAACTACATGGTAATAGGGCTTTCTGTTTTGCTTCTAACAGCTTCATACACAGGTGTCTCCAAGATTTATTTTTTTATTTCCTTTCACAGAATCACAGAATGGGTCAAGTTGAAAGGAATTGGATTAGATCATCTCATCCAACCTCCCTGCTCAAGGAAGGTCATCCTAGAACACATTGCACAGGATTGTGTTCAGATGGTTCTTGAATGCTTTTTTACTGGATATGATCACAGTGTTGTGCTTTGTGTTGAATGCTGAAAGTAAACAACAAGGAGATGGAAGTAACAAGTCAAAATATAAAAGTGCGTTTTTGTCCCTTTCACTGTCTTTCAAAAATATTTTAAGTTTTACACTATAAAATACTGCCACTCTTCTTTTGTGTTTTACTTACAATTGAGTCTGGATCAGACTTCTGAAGTTTTTGCATTTGCCAAGAAGCCATTGTAATGATTCTCAAACAATTCAGGAAGAGCCACTGGCCTGATATACTAAAACCACTGCTGGTGAGTTTGTGAATGCACTCACCACTGTGCAGTTGTGCTTAGGGCTGTGTGTGTGCTTTGGGTTGTGTAGATACCTGGTTTATGCTGTGTAGATACCTGCCATATGCAAGAAAAGAACCTGTGATCAGATACTTCCAGAAGCTTGTACCAGAGGTGGGAACCACTGTAAGGCCCCTTCCTCTTAAAAAGTGATTGCAAGACAAATAAGCAAAAGTATTACGGTACAGATAATATGGTGGTACAGAAGGGAAGGAAATGGACTTGTGGAGTCCAAGGCTGCCTGCACTTTAACTTGGCCACTTAGATTTTCATTTTGCCAGTACAGAAGAGGAAATCCTGTGATGCACACAAAATAAGCTTACCTTTCATAAGGAAGCCTGGGTTCAATAAGAACACATTGATTCAGCCCAGCAAAGAATTTTACATATTTCTTCCCACTGATGCCAGTATGCAGTCCTCAAGAGCACTGCATTGTTACTTTTTTGCAATATAGAGCACTGTTTGCTTTTGAAATGCTGATGCAGTTTGTCAAAGCAATGAGATTGTTCTCATTTATGAGAAGACTTCTTTCTACAACTAGATTAGTGCAGTAGTGCAGAGGAAGCTTTCAGAAAGCAATAACTGAAGCTCAGTGCCTTTAATGTGCCTGTATTTTTTAAGATTAGTGCACATTACTGTCAGCAGCTCTTACACCCGAGGAATCAGACAAATCATTGCAGGTAAACACACTAAAGCCTTTAAGGAGAGAGAAATAAATGGAAACTGTGATGGTTATAGGCTTTTTGATGGTCTATCTTTAAAAAAATGCCTCTTTGTGACAACTCTATCCCTACCAATATTCTCCAGCTGGCAGACTATTTTTGTCTATTAATCATGTATGTGCTATCAATATTGACTCCTTTGATAACAAAGGAAAAAACAATGAAGCTGAAGTCAGGGATAGTTTGGTTTCTTTTAGAGTTTCACCATGATGCAAGATGAGTTTTCTTTTACTGGTAAACACATCTGAGTCTGAAATACTGGTGATTTCTGCAAGGGCAGAATTTTTTGCTTCAATAATCATACTTGGTCTTGGAAGACTTAGTCTTCCTAAGTCTCCATGTAAATTTATGGGGAAAAATTGTGAGATAGGAGAGATGAAGCTGCCTGGTGCTGCAGGCAGGTGTGATTCGTTTTATACTTATTTTTCAAGTGGTACATCATGATGTTAAGCTTGCTAGACAGCCTCAAGAGCAGGAGACAAGGCAAAAAAAGGCTTGTAAACCCACTCACAGTCTTAAAATGGCTTTGTCAAAATTTCCAGTCTTTGAAGTCCCTGAAACTTACAGAATATTATGGGGAAATTATCTTAACTGTTTTACAGACCTTCAGATACTATAAATTACCATCTTCCTACCATAGTAGCCGTTTATATCACTTGAGAATTTGTTCTGCATGTTGTAAACCAAACCACCAGGCTTCTCAAGCCATTCCAGCAACTTGCTATTAAAGGTTGGGCCTAAAGTAGTGGTCATAACATGAATAGTCCCTGTTAAATTCAAGCACTGGGTGTGTGTTCACTTATTGGAAAACCTGAAATCACTTCATGTTTCTCTTCTTTCTGACCAGGAATGCCACCAACTAATTATTCCTGAAGAGAGATCCCATGAGAGAAGGCTGACATCTGTGTCACATATTGACTGCTCTATTAGGAGCCTACTGTTACATACAGTTCGTGTCTGATCAGATTTCATGTGCCTTGCAATCCAAACAACTTGGAACGGGATACTCTTAGGCAGTTAAATTACATTAAATATTTAAACATAGAATTTGACAGGATCCATTAGGTCTCTTAAAGAATCTCTCTTCTTGCTACCAAAACTAACCACACAGTTTACAAATTGTATGACTTTTAAAACGAGCAACACTTTCTGCTTCCTAAGTCCTCCAAGAATAATTTTTCATGGTAGTTTCCAATGTTTCCACAATACTGCCAGCAATTTCGATGAAAGTTTCTAATCCTATTTCCACTGAAGGCAATGTCACTAAAATTAGTTTTGTACTAATTTAAAGACAAAAGAGAGAGGAGAAGGGAACTAATAATTTATAGTACAGAAATTTATAAACAAACCTGGACGAGAGAAATAAAAAATTTGTATCAATTTGTCAGTAAAATCTGACTGCATCAAGCAACATACTTCATTGTAAGACCTCTTTGGTCTAGTACCAAATCACCAAGGATCCCAGAATGGAGGCAAGCAGTGCACTGCCAGCTAGTGGAATGAATTCCAACAGAAAGGAATTAAATAACTTTCTTGTGGCCATGACTGATTTCAATGACAAAGCTGAGGGCTGCAGCCAGGTTTTGTGATGGCCAGCGCTGTCTTTAAATTGGTAACGTTGTCTTCTATCTTTGGAAGATGCCACTGTATCAGCGTTGCTCTAGTCTGGCTCCAGTTGAAGTCAGTTAATACTAAGCCCATTCTCCATATATAAAGTAATGATACCTTATTGCAATGGCATTTTACCTTCCTAGAAAGATTGGCATCACTCCAATAATGATGAAAACCCTCCGCATTGTGCTTTATCTGGTTTCATAATCTTATATAAATATTTATCAAAATATATTTATTCAAGAAAAAAGATTCCTTTATGCACATCCCACTGTCTGTTTTTGAAAGCTGTTCTATTCAAAGGTTTTGCAAGCCTCTGGAAAAACCCAACTTCTGTAGTGTTTACTACACATTGTTCTCAAATTTAGTGTCTGCTCTAAATTAATGTCCTGATAAATTATTCTACTTCAGAGGTTGTTCAGCTTTTTTTTTCTGTGATTATTTAGGCCAGTTTCACTTTATGATTGCAATAGGATGGTAGCTTAAATAAGAAAGCAGAGCTAAATTGTGTGGTATTATAATTTTTGCTGGATCTTCAGAAGTCTGTTGATGTGACATTGCGATAACTTTGAAGTAACATTTTTGCTGAAACTTAAAAATGCTGCTTTCAGGGAATGTTGACATAGAACATTTGTATACAAAATGATGCTGTACCAGAAAGTGTGCTGTTACATGATGACAGCAGAAAAAAGATGACAAATTATACTAGAAACAGAAACAATGAGTTGGGTTTTTTTTTTAATGTGAGAAAAATTGGTATGTTGCATTTTTTAAGAAAATTTGTCTTAAGAAACGTAGTTTTATGATTTATTTCAAATAGGTGGGCAGCATTGCTCATATATGAATCACTGTCATGGTTCTAATTTCATTGTTACTTCTAACCTAAAGGTAACTTCAACTGGCAATGCAATTTTAAGGGCACGTGTAGGAGGAGAAAGGAGACAGAAGGTATGAAAGTGATGACCAAGGATATAATATTTGGTCAGTAAAAATAACCTACTTTTTGATCTACATGGTCTGACTGTAGGAACCACTTTGGAAAGAGCTCTGTGACTGTGCCAGCACAGCCATGAGTAAGCAGAATGTACCTACTGCTTAGTATATCCCCTTACCTGCGGTGAGGTGCATCTTGCTAACTTCTCTTCAGTTTTTCTTTAAAGGGCTGTAGCATCCATCCTCATGGAGCTTTGACACTGGATGTGTGTGACTGAGTAGTCTTAGAGGAAAAAGAGGACACAACAGGGGTGATGGCTGCCAACTCCTGCAAGCAGCTTGGAATTCAGTGCGATGAATTACCAGGTCTTGGGGCTGCTTTAGAAGACACCATGGGTGATGGTCCATGAGCCTTCATGATAAGCTGTTCTCCCTGCTCTACAGAGTGATTTCTGTGAGAGCAGGAGCCCTTCTGTACAACTCAGTTTGAAGGGTTGCCTGCATGTGTGTGCCTTAAGTTGAAATCAAACCAGGTTTTTGCCTAATCATTGATAAACTGGGTTTTTTTAGCTTTTTTTACTCCAATTGATACAAACTTGACTGATTTTCCCTCCCAAAGGAAGATGTCTGTGGTTTCTCACGTATGCAAAGCTGTGGATGATAAACAGAAAGATATATAGCACTGATGCATTTATTCAGGGGGAAAAAAAATCCCTCAATTATACAAAATTTACCATGGGAAACAGATACTTCAAAGAAGGGAGACACTTAAGAACCTTCTGAAATTGGAATTTTCAAAGGTACAAAAACCTTCTAGACACAGGTTAGGGATAAGTTACAAAGGTCATGTGGGGACAGAGAAATATCTTTTGTCAGTAGAGTCACCCCAAGGAAATCATCAAAACCAAGTTTCTTCCTTCTTCAGCGTTTCATCTCTGCTCTCTTCATCTTGATCCTTTGCAGCTTTCTCACCTTTCTCCCATATCCACAGCTACACTCATGTGAGTGTAGTTTTGCAACCTCCCACCTTCCCCATCTGCACACTCCTCTTCAGCCTGGCTCAGTGTGCGCCACGCACCTCAGGAGTCAGCACAAGGCATAATCTGCTCCTTTCCTCACTCTCTAACACCGCTGTGGAGATGCAGTCTCCTCCTCACTTTTTACCTTTTACATGTTCTGGACTTGTTCAATACACCTCTAGGAAACAAATCTGCTTCTCGGTACTGGAACTGGAATGTTGCTTTCTTGTCAACATACACACCTTATTAAAAGCTTCTGACACAACTGAAAGTTTTATGAAATGGAAGAAATCTCAAGATAACTGATCCCACTTTTGCCACTCTCAGAGTGAACTGTAGAGTGTGTATTGTATCATCTTGTCTTCCCCCAGCTGTAAGCTGTTATTCACAAAAGTATTTCTTAGTTGCATTGCTGAAGATCATAATATATTTTCCCTTTTTTTGTTTTTATGTGGTTTTGCCTAAAGTTTTCCAGACTCCAACTTTTGCTCTGCTTCTGCTTCTCGGAGCAATTTGACTTTAGCCTCTCTTTGCTTTTGAAGGTCTTCTGCTAGTGCCCTGCTTCATGATATGAACAACAGTGACCTTTGTGAAAGCAAACAATTTTTCAGTCTTTGCTTAGTAAAGAACTGATTGAAAAGCAGTATCCCATTTCCTCTGAAAATGCTTAGGTTTTTTCCCCTGCTAAACTTTTGCCAAAAGAAATGGAACAATTCTTTCATTTCCAGTTTCACAACATGCTTTAGTTTTTTGCCTCTGCTGCATGCAGCCTGAATTACCCTCCATTGCTGAGGGTTTTCATATCATATATTAAAGAGAACCAGCAAACAGAGTAACAGCTTCAAATACATCGAAACAGTGGAAAAGCACAGAAGAAAATAATTATCGTTTTATTCGTGTCATTAGGCTAGACTGACACCGTCCCTTTCAGCACACCATCTGTCTTAGATTAAAATGGAAAAGTTTCTTATTAAGTGCTGCATTTGCAAGGGGTTCACAGCTGCAGAACCAACCAAACCTTTTAGTATCTGTTCATTCAAAAGAGATCTGGACCTAAGGTGCCTTTGAAAGAATATTCTTGAAATGGTGCTCTACTTCAATGCCAGAATGGGTTGTGCATTTGCTATTCTACGTTTAGTAATGGGGTTATTGAATGGGACTGTGGAAGGAACACCCACTGGACAGAGTCGGCTTGTATGACCTGAGACAGCCTGCAAATATCTCTGGGCTTTTTAACTTCCCAGGTATATTCCAGGTTTTCAAACTTTTATGATGTGAGAGTTTGAAATTTTGACAGCTGCAGGAAGACTGTGACTATGAAAGCAGAAGGGCACTGTGAGATCACCAGCACTGCTTAGTCATGGATCTTGCTTTGCCACCAGGCAGTGATAAACTGTAGTAACAATTGCAGCATATGTTCAGTCACTAATGAATGCATTTCAGACTACAACAGTTTTTGCTCTTGTCAGGTTTCCACTGTGTTTGTTCACTGAAGAGAATGATGAGTTTACTCTTACTTGAGCATTCATCTCAAATGTGTTTGTGTTTAATAATCTCTTTGTTTGAAGCACAGGAAATGACTGTGCGCCAAAAAAAAGGGGCTAAATATTTAGATAGCAGTCCAGAAAGGGCATGCTATTATGTGCAAGGATAAAGATAATCCATCTGTGATCAGCTGTCTTATTTAAAAGCAAATAAAATGGCTACCTCCAGATACGATTAATATGTCTGGTAACCAGATCATGCATGCATGGCTGCTCCAGAACTAGGACATAGCAGAGCTGCTGCTGTCCCACACAGAGATAGTTAATTCAGTAGGTCCAGCACATGTCCAAATTGACAGGGATGCACAGATTGATCATATGGACATGCATAATAGCACTGACACATCTGGATCTGTCTTTTCTGCTATACTGAAAGGCCTGGCTGCCCTTTACTGCATATTTTAAGTCAGTGAGACCCACTTTGATATGAACAAACTGGAGATGCAAGCAGACAGTTGTATTTGGTATGAGAAGGGTGGGAGCTGCAGCAAAACCACCTCAGCCACATGGGATTGAACCCAGATTGCATTGGAAGATGGGCCGACATGCTTGGGGCAGCAGTGGAGTAGGAAAGTCCTATTGCCCAGTAGGAGAAGGGATTCTCCTACCCAGCCAAAGCCCCATCAGTAACAGAAATGGCTAAACTGTGTCTCCCAAGCTTGTTGTATCCTGGCTATGTCTCCATTCCTCCCCTTTCTTCTTTCCAGGGAATATATCAAGGAAAATACTTGGTATTGGACCATCGTGCTTGGGAAAGTACAACTAAATTTGTGCTATGGTGATAAGAAGCCATAGACTGGCTGGTACATCACGTTCTTTTACTGCAGAGGTCTGGTCTTTGGTCTGATGCAGAGAAGTGTGGATAGGGCTCATTCTTGCAAAGCATGACCAACTTGATGTATGTGATCTGTCCTGTTAAAAGCAGACCCACTTAGAGAGCAAAAATAAGTGCATGCGGGGTTTGCCTAATCTGAGATTGCCTTTTAAACTGCTATTTAATTTAAGGATTAGATACCCAATTTCTCTGGCTCCTTCCATGTGAAAATGTGGTGATAAATGATACTTTGGCATTGGTTATCACTCACTCTGATGAGAGTCGGTAAACCACATTACTTGACTTAAATGGGCATCAAAATTTAATTGTCTTTAATCAAATTATCCTATCACAAATAAACCAACCTTCCTGAACTAATTTTCTTACTGTGTTTTTATGGTGTATGCGTCTATATTTCTATTTTCTTATTCATTGTCAGAGAAAGGATAATAAATGGAATATTCAAACAGTTTCCACCAGCTTACCCAACGGAATACATGCACCATCACCCTACCAACTAGTAGTCATATAAATATAAGCAGCTAAAATCCAGCCTTTCTCTGTGTGTGATGTTGTGTTACCTGGGTTATTCTTGATTTTGATATGTGTATAATACAACTAGAGGTAAAATCATCTCAGATATTGTGCTTCTATTTCCTGGTAGTACATGTTTCCTAAAGAAAAGCATACTACATGTTAGACATCCTTCTACATTTAAATAATGAAAATTTGTCCTAGAACTCTGAAAATAATATCAGACTACTTTAATAGAGAAGTGGTGTCTGTTTCTTGTGTATTATTATCCATTATATAGGCACTGTGATTATGTCCTCCATTACATTTTGTGACGGCAATGTTTTATTTTGCTAGATGGATTTTTCCTTTAAATTTGAATATTTCTTTTATGCAGCTGGTTTTTAAAAATCAAGTGTTATTTACTGATCCCATGACAGAGAAAGAGTTCAACTTCAGAGAAAATTTCGGTAAAAATGTATAAATTATGTTGAGGTTCTTGTATGGAAAAGCAATGCTAAGCACAGGAGATGTGATAAATTCATTAAACTGGGAGAGAGCAAAACCCAGAGCAGGTTGTCAAGAATCATGCATAGCCCTGAAATGGTTGCTCTGAGTATCAAAGGGAAGGTGAGAAATAACTGAAAGTGGATTTGAAGGTGATACCAAACCATGACACCCCTGTTACAACATTTTCATATTTCAGCCTGTGTTTTATGACTTGCTGCAAATGAGGTATAAGGATCTGGGTAAGACTGAATAAACAGAGCATGAGTCTCACTTCAGCACATGTCAGCACATATAGCCCAAAAAATAGCTTGACAGGGTGGGTGGTTTAGTTCAAAATCAAACACATGGTGCAGTAAGAGCAAAGATGTATCTAAAGTTACTTGTGAATTTGTAATGTAATGTGGAAGATACACTTTTCATATGGAGACAGATGAGTGTTTAAAAATGGCCCTTGTATTTGACATCTCTGGCTGTAAGAGAAGTAATGAAGCAGGAAGATATGGTGTATATAATATACAACACCTTTTTGCAGTGCACCTTGTGACCCTGTCATTTGGGTCTCCTGATTATTAAACTCTTCACATAGTCCTGACCAAGCATTTGGTAACTTTTCATGAGTGCTCAGCTGCGGACTGCAGTTCCTGGTGTGCAAAAGAGGATGGTTTCTGTGTTCTGCAAGGGAAACAAAGTTGAAAAGAAGGAGTTCTTATTTAAGTGATGTTAGGTGAGGCATGTTTGTTCACCAAAACTTGGAGTATGTTTTTATGCAGTCAAGCAACAGTCATGGGAAGTGGGAGCCAAAGGTATGAGCTGGATACAACTATACTCTTGATATTTTTTGTTGGGTCTTTTGCGTTTTTTTTTCCCCCTAAGAACAAAGGTTAGGACTCTAATATCAAAGCACTGGGACAAAATGGACAATCATGATGACACTGAAAGCTGTAAAACATCTCTAACCACTGTCTGAAGGAACCAAATATATGCTATGAGATACTGAAAAAAAGGATAGTTCCTGATAAGAGTGGTGCTTGAGGCCACTTGCATCAGAAAGTACATTCCTCCAAAGAAAGCTTGATACTTTCTGTTTGACCTTATTCTGCCATCCATCACAGGCACTTTTGCAATGTAACAAACTGTTGGTGACAACTTGAGAAATTAAAGAGCAATTGAAAGTCCAGATTTAGGCATCTGGAAATACAAATGTCACAGCACATGAACCATGGATTAGCACTGAAATTATGCCAGGTGTCCTGTAACATGCCGTATGTGGCATGCACTAATCTACTCTTGCAATTAACTATCGCTTGATTGCCCTTGTGGTACAGAAACTTAAGTGAAATCACAGGGTCTGGTTTGGACTCTTCTCAATGAACACCTTTCACTCCAGCTGCATTGCCATTTCAGTTGTTTCCTGGAAAAGGACATTTTCTTGGTGAATGCAGAGAAGACAACCACTGCCAAGCTGTTAACAGCCCCCATTGCTCTCTGCCTGCTTCTTGAACTGCATTGTTTGCTCATGGACTCCAGCAAAAATTTGCATTATTCATTATGTTCTTATTTAGTTTTCATATTTGCAGAAACCTAGTAAGAAGTTTTCTTTCCCTGGTGGCCATGTCCCCAGTGTAGCCCAGGCTGGGAAGGAAAATGACTCCAGTAGAAAATAAAAGGACAGAAGGTAAAGCCAATACCTACATGAAGACTGCACAGCCCAACTACCAGCGATGGCATGACACAACAAATTTGTCTCAGGGAAATGTTTCCAATGCAGCACCTTGCTTATGGGAAGAGGATGGAAGAGAGTCACATCCCAGCCTCAGGAATTCTTTGCTGTGGTCAGAAAGTGCAGGAGTTTATATAGGTTTCACTAAGCAGGAAAGATGATATTGTGTCACTTTTTTGTGAACATTGAATGACTACTTAGGCTTGAGCAAAATTTAAGGCTTAAGAATGAAGCAGTCAAAACTGAAGTTCCTTAGTAAAACTGCCATTGGCTTAATTACTCAGGTAATTTGGTCTGTTCTTAAAGGCTAGAGGATGACTAATATAGGCTGGTTTATTGAAATTTCATCATTCCACAAGTTATAATACTTTTAAATTATAACAATCAAGAAAAATGCTAATGAATTTCTTCTGAATAAAATCAGAGCAATAAATTACAAGAAACTAGATCTTTTGAACAAACTTTTTTTTTTTTTTTTAATCACAGTACATTACAAAGCTACTTTTAAAGTCCACAAAATTCTTTTGTATCTAAAATAGTGATCTGGAAACATCGTGATAGTAGTGGTGACTGGGAACAAAAGGCAAAGTGGTCTGTCTTTCCTTTGAGAAATTTCCAGACACAAACCACAAAGATCAGGTTTTGTAACTAGATTAATCCTTGTGCAGTGCTTACCATCCAGCATGACTCAAACCTGTTACTTGACAGTGCACAGTGAAAAGTGAAGAGCTTTATTTACAAAAATTTGGTGACCAGTACTATATTTGAGACTTCGCATAGTGGCCACTTCTTTTAAAGAAAGGAACTGGGAGTCTTGCTCTACTTGCTCTACATAGTTTACTTTGAGAAAACTCAATGGACATGACCATGAAAAAACCCAGGCAAGAGCTGCCTACCAAATGTGACAAAAAACCTTAGGAAGAGCTAAATCAAGAACTGAAGCAGCAAGCTCAGTATCTTGAAACCCTTCTCAAACCAGCACTCTTTCTGTAAAAGCCTTCCCTGTTAATGTTCCTGGTTCCAAATTATGTTTTAAGGGGACCTACTCACAGAAGCACATCATCAGTACTCTTTTTGAAGTGGAACAAAAAATTTCTGCCACTGCATTTAGCAATCAGAAAATGCTGCTTCATAATGAGGCTTTTTTTGTGGGTTTGGGTTTTTTTGTTTGTTTGTGTTTTCCATTACATGTCTTAGTCAGAACCACCCTGTTCTCGCCTGTGTTGAGCTGGGAAACACCTCACAGGTACCCTGAAGCTTTTGCAGTAGCTTTGAATCGTATGAGTCAGAAACAGCTGGTTTTGTATCACATCTCAGTGTAACACTGAGCTTGATTAAACTGAACATAGACACACTCTCTGCTTCCAACTCAAGCTGATCTTTAAGCTCTGGCTTTGAAATCTCATCCTGGAAGAAGGCAAGAACAAGCAGCAGAAAATTTCTTGAGAAGCTTTTAATTGCTTTTCATTCCTCAATTTGCCTTCTCTTTCTTTCCCACTCAGAAACACTAATTGCTTGTTTTTTCTTTTCAACTAAAAACAAACTATGAGAAAAGCAGGTATTATCCCACTCCAACAGCTGTATGTGATTTACAGCACATATTGAGTATGTCTTTTCATTTTCATCACTCTTCTCAGAGCAAATGTAGCAGTCTGCAAGTGTGATCCTAAGAAAGGTCATAGCACAAAAGCACTGGCAATCTTGCACATTTGAGACAAGTCAGGCTAGGAACTTGTTCTATTATTTTGCTCACTGCTTGTGAGAGCTGTCTGAGAAACTGTTAGCTTTGTGTCTGGTGGATAATAGCAGAGCTCTGTTGATTGCTGTAGGCTAAGACCTGTTTATGGAAACAATCACTACTTGTCTTATTTTAATCTGATCAGATGTCTGTGGCTGCCAGTCAGTGCATTTCCAGTGAAAAAGAAAGTCTGAATGATTAACATCTCCCCTCAATTTACACTGGATTATTGCTGGGACTTGACTGCCTCAGCTCCTCCATCTATGCAGATCTGGACCAGGATTTTGTGACTGTTTAAGTGCACTGTGCCCCTGGGTAGAACAACTGTATGACTCAAGGAACTTTTCCTCATTTTATTCCCAACTCTACCTTTTCATGCTTTTTACCTAGAAGGGTTGACCTGCAGTCATTCCATTTACACTGTAAGGTATTGATGTTTCAGTGCCTAATCAGGCAGCAACTCTGGGCAATACATTGCCTGTTTGGTCTTAGAAGATTATTTTTTCTTACCCTAGCTCTCATGTTGCATGAGTACTGCAATGCTTTATTTTATGAGGCTAATAAATTAAAACTTTTTTCCATCGTCTGTGAAAAGACAAGAAGTTGTTATTTTTCTTGCAAAACCACATTAAAGAGAAAGCAACAGCAACTGGAGTATTGCTGTCATTGCTTAATGGAAACCAGAGCATTGCAGTGGAAAACACGCTGGGAAGGACAGCTTCAATTAGAGGAAAGGGGAGATTAAAGACCTTGCTTTTATACAATCTAAGGAAGGAATGTGAAAGAATGGGTTTGAAGAAGACTCTAATTGAAGGATAAAATGGAAATGGTAAATGGCTTATGATAAGATCAGTAAGCAGAGACAGTGAAGCCAGTATTGCTAGGAATATGTGTAGAAGTTCATAAAACCCGCAAAAGCCAATTCAGTCTGGAACAGGCAGATACAGAGGAAATATCCCAGGAATTGTGAGTATGTAGAAATCCTATTGGACAAGGACAAAAGGTTTGAAAGGGAAGAATGTAAGTAGTTTGAAAAACACTCAAGTATTGTTTGCATTTAGAAAATGTCACTGAAATAAGAGGAGAGTCAGGAAGATCAAGGTCTTTTCCTGAAGGAGGGATGAATGAAATTTTAGGACAATTATGCACTGAAGATATCCCTGTAATCACAGAAAACTGGTCTTCTCAGCAGGGAAAATCTGCATAGTCAGAAAGGTAAAATCTCTTAAACTTGAAACTAATATATCAATGTGTAATATTTCTTCTTAACACATTGTATAAGAACTTTGACTCAGACAAATATGTTTTTAATTAACTTGAATTGTTAATTCAGCCGGGCTAGGAACAAGGTCAGGGAGAGAGGAAAGCTGGATGAAGGAAATTATTTCAACTTCAAAGGATGTTCAACTGCATTAACAAGAGCAAGTGAAATGGGATACCAAGAAGAGGAGATTTTTTGCAAAGAAGTCCTCATTCTCCCTAGCTTCCTATAATAGCTAAAACTTTTAGTCAGCTTGCTGCTTCTCTGATTTTGAGACAAGGCTAACCAACCTTGTTTTCACTCCCCTATTGATCCTTTGGAGAGCAGCTCCACCTGAGCAATCTGCCACTCACCTGTGCAGTGTTTTTTTCGGCAATCTCCAGTCAGCACCACAGGTTGAGTGCTGTTATATCTTGTAGTTAGTATTGCCATCTGATACCACTGACCATTTCATTTATTCCATGAAGTGTCTGAATATGTCTGTCCTTTTGAGAGGCCACAGATGTCCCATTTCTTTCTGCCTTTAACTGCCATCTGCCCTGGCTTCACACCACACACTGGATTTTGTCCCTTGGTCCTTCCCACTGTCTGTGCCTGTTCCACCAAGTTCCTTTCTCTCTCAGCTGTTAAAAGCCCTGAGGCTAGCCCAGTATGTGTGCGTAGGTAGGTATGTGTATGCACATATGTATGTATTTCGTTTATCCAGGCCGTACCACCTCCCTGCTCCGTTTTGATGGCAGCTGTTTTGGGGACAGTTGCCTGGCACATGCAGACATCTGCCATGGTGGAAGGAAAGGAACCAACCCTTGAAAAAAATGGCTGCTGCAGGTCAGGCCTTAGAGACATAAGTATGTGAGGAAACTTGGCTGTTCTCTGCCTGTACTATATCTAGCTTTTTCCAATGCCCTGGGTCCATTTATTTCATCAGTACTTAAAACCTCTTTGAAGTATTTATAATTTTTTATTGGGTGTTTCTAAGAGACACACATAATGTAGTTAGTCCAACAGTAAATCTGCTATGATGTGTTTATAAGTCAGGCTTTAAAGTCTCTGGAAAGTTTAGTATTGAACAATGCAAGTTTAGATTGAGCTAGAAATGTGAACCAGAAAATCTAGGTCATTGTGAGAGAGTTTCTATTTTTACCTGAAATGGAGGAATATTGACTGACATCCTAATGAAAGGATGACACTGTTTTCTTATTGACTTTTCATCATTGTGTTTTCCCTTTAGTTTGAATTCTGCCCTGGTGAAGCACTAGGGAATGTTCCTGTTGCAGCACCAGAGCTATGTACAGATGTTCCAGTTTATCCTGTTATTGAACAAGGTGTATGCTGATGGAATTTTCAGGTTGAACAGTATGCTGATGGAGTTTTCAATTCAGCTGCTTTGCTTCCCAGGCACAGCTTTGTGCCATGTAGCTGTGTTTGGATTGACAAACATGATATACTTGGTGACTGGTACTATTTTTCCCCAGTTATAAGTGACCATCAGGTGTTCACAGTTGGAACCTGTGATCCTGTGACACTGGCCATGAGGCAGAATAGGATCTGGAGCAGCTCTTTATCAACAACTACCTCTGGTCAACTCTAACAGCCTAACAGGGCATGCCATCCCTTACACCCACTCCAGGGAGGTGAGTTCTACCTCCTTTTTTATTCAGCACATATTCAGCTTTGTTAATATTCAGAAAGGAGAAGTATTGCACTGGATAAAGATGAGCTAAATTTAAAATTGCTGCAGTTCCTGCAGTCAGTCTCTGTTCAGGTAGATAGGTCCATCTACCACCCAGAAACAGGAATGGGCAAATTTTGGATCTTTTGTTCACTGCTATGACTGAACAAGCCCAGGGAGGTGAGCAGTGTGCTAGAATGGGCACTAGTGGTAAGATAGCTTATTAGTCTTCTCAAAAATACCTTTTTTGCTTTTGCGACTGCATTACAAGCTAGAAAATCTTCAAAAGTTTTTTGTCAACGATCAGGACAATGTCTCCAATTTAAATTTTCATGGGCTGGAGAAAGTCATTTTGCAAGCAGTTCTGATCAGGTGGATGTCACTGTAGCCTTTCCATCATTTCCATCCTGCCACAGCATGTTGCAGATCTTAGAAATTGATGGGTCCATCATGTAAGATCCTGTGTGGGAAAGCATTGTTACTCATGTAGCCTATTTTTCTTGGGACTGGGTCTAGGGCCACAAAGTAGTTGCTTAGTGGTGTTATAATGCCAGCTGCCTGAACAACTGTGTGGCAGTTTGGAAGGCCACTGCCTTGTGCCCATGTTTCTCTGACATCTTTTTCCTTTTTGATGACCTTCAATCACATCTTGCACTTTTCTTGTATATTTTATGCCAGATTGTCCTCAGGTGAAATAAATCTCAAAAATTAAATTGGGCTATCAGAGAATTCATCTGTTCTTCTCTGTTCCTCAATCACTCAGAAGATGCAAATCCTGCAGAGGAGAGACAACTACTATTTTATATAATAATATGTGTATATATCCATGCTTACTAATTTAAAAGGACTGCTCTATCTACTGTGAGGAGAGGCTTTATTGTGATAAATGTTTTATATATATATGCCCTTTAGACATCACAGTCTGAATACCTGACTTTAAAACTGCAGTGAACCAGATTCTGTGTCTATTTTATGAGATGATCTTTCAGTTTTGACTTGTTTAGACAAGACACTGCTGAAAGAGCCTTTTAACATAAGAAGAGGTAGTGGAAATTACCTACTTCTTCAAGTGCACCAGCTTTCCAAAGGAAAAAGAAAAGGTTTTTTGGGAAGGTATTTATCAATATGAGTCAGGCTAAACTGGCCCAAGGCAGGTGTATTTGTTCCAGTGGGCAGCATAGCATTTGAGGTGGTTAGCATCACAGTAGCTTTACTATTTCCTACTTTTAATTCTTTTGAAGTATATTTAAACATAACTGGAATTTAAAAAACTTCCTGTCTTGTTCATGATGTTAGAAAATGTAGCCCGAAATAATAGAGAATAATCTGTGCTTAAGATGGAAACTAAGTAGAAACTAAGGAAATAAGGTGCAATAAGGTGCTAAGAGAAGGAGAAGAATGATTTGTGGCATATTTTGAGCAGAATTGGTGGATTAGGGTAAAGATGACAGTGGTATGTCTGGGTAGTTTGTTCCCTAGTGGGGGCAGAATAGCAAAGACAATAAAATCCAAGACTAGTGGAACTCTGGGCCTCCCACAGAGAACCACAGTCCTGCTTTTGAGGAATGAGCAGAAATAAAATCCTGTGAAGTACTATGGCAACCATCACCAGGGAGACCATCACAAATTTCAAACATGTTTATCCAGAAGAATTACGAGTCACAGAGTGAGATGATATACTTGGAAATGGTATTTTAAAAGTAAAAACACTGTTACCTGGTAATTGCAGTGGTATGGAAAAGTGACACTTTGAGTTCTTAATAAAACAAATCTGTTTTTAAGAGATACTGCAGTGAATATCTCCTAGAAATAGCTAAAGAGTTGTACTTGCAAAATATCTGTACGTGAGAGAACTGGTCATCGTACAGGAAGGGAAATCAGACCAAAATTATCATCATGGTAGAACTTGGTAAAGATCTTTAAACAAAACAGAAGCTAAAAAAAATAAATTAAACAAATAATTAAAAAATATGTCATGGTCCTATATAAGGAAAATAGATACTGATATCCACAGGTGATCAGGTTTGTGGGTGAAACAAATTCCACTGGGTGCAATGTGGTCCTCATGGATAGGGTTCAGATGAAGTTTGCTCAAATTTGGCAAAGATGGACAGCCCAACCAATTGTGTGCTCTGTTTTGTTTTAAAGAGGAAAATGGGAATTGCATTCTGGTCCTGGTTATATCACTGATCTCTCATACTGGGCAATTCATCTACTTGTTTCAAATCCCTGTCTTACAAAGGGAGATAGAAGCTTGCTAGAGTGTTATGAAGATGAGCCAGTTACCATTTATGCAGAGGTTTACATGTGTGAAGTGTTGGTTTACAAAATGCTGTATGATGCAATTTGTTGGCATTCTTCACAATTGATCTGCTTTTTCACGTCTTGAAAGCTCTTCTGTTCCATCTATGCTGCCCATGAGTCACCTTGTTTCTCCAGGAGTTTTTCAATTTCATGTAGTTCTTGTTGGCTCTGTCCACTCACATCTTCTGCAGAGGTATAGAAAAAGAGAGTGTTATCCATTACTACTGCTGAATTCATGGCTGATCTTGTAAGAACAATAACTAATAGTAGCAGTCTGTGTAAACACATGTTTCTGAACAAGAGTTTCTTGCTGCCAGGCCTGGTTTGAATGTGAAGCTGAACTTTGCTGGTAGTTGGATAGTTCCAGTCTCCTGTCCCATCTCTCTCTGAGTGTATAAATATCCACAAACTTTTGCAGATGATTCAGTTAATAAGAAATAATATTTTAAAAAATCCAGTATCCCACAAGTCCCTCAGTCTATACCAGGAATGCCAGCCAGTGCTTGATTACCCCATGGAGGAGGCTGGTGTCCAGGAGCAAGTCTGGGTTCCCTGATACGGCATCTCCATGTCTGCTTTTACCCTTTGCCACTGGAGAAAGAAAATAATCAAGACTGAAATCATCATCATTGATTATCCAGCAAATATAAAGCAGCCTAATTCAGAAAAAATATTTCTAATGTTTGAGATTTGAAAGAAACAAGTAAAGTTTTTGCAGCAGGCGCCTGATTCTGATTTTGAATAACAAAAAACTGTTTCTGAGTAACTTGAAGGACAAAAGGAAAAGACAAATTATCAGAGACATATTCCTTCTTAGTCTCAAAAATACTGTCATCTCTGTATTTCATTGTGCACTTTTTTGATGCTGATGTTGTCGGTGCAATGTTTACTTCCCAATATGAAACCAAACCATTTCTCAATGCTTACGTCTTGGCTTATGTCTTAAGAAAGGAGCACTTTGTTCTCCTGCATTCTTTAATATTATTCTTTGCTATTATTGGCAGAAATATGTTACTGTCACTCACACACTGACATAAATTCAATCACTCTTTCAATGAATGTCTTACCCTGATTAAATTTATTGGTGTGCATTTTATAAAAACATTTCAAGATAAAGTGGATCACGTCAGTCAAATAACCAAGAACCCCAATGATTCATTATAATTAATATCTTTAGTTGTATTAGTATTGCATCTTTAACTTCTTTTAAAGGCAATTAATTTTTTTGCAACCCTGATTTAGTGCTAAACACTTAGGCCTTTATGATTGAATTTTCTTGGAGTGGGGAGTTGTATGACTGTTTTTTAGATCTAATTTTTTGTCCTTTTTTCAGGGGTGGAAGAATAGTTGCTTGGTCTGATGCAGGCTGCAGCCACTGTCTGGGTCACAAAAGCACTCTGCATGGCACCCACATGCTTCCCACTGAGGCAATTGTTTCCTTTCCACTTGTGTCAGCAATTTGCCCACACTTTTCAAACCAAAGGTCGCATCCTTATGGATGATTTTATTCTGAGTGATGAGCCATTCAGGTGTTTTTTTCCCCTGCCGTATGAAGACTGAGAAATATAGCGAAGCGTCTCCTAATGATTCAGTGTAATGTTTTAAAAAGTCAGGGCTTATTTCTAGATGGATGTGGTCATAGTTTTCCCTTTATAAGTACTTATGCCGATTACAACTCGACTGTACTGCCATATGAATCAGAAGTGCCTATGTAGAAAGCCTTCTGATGTGGGAGTTTCAGGCATGCTTTAGTGAAGAGAAACTGTGACTCTACCCCAAGTGCATTTTTGAAGCCAATTTCATGCTCTGATACAAATAGAAAAAATAACTACCTGCACTAGGTACACAGCACAGATACTCTTTGCATTAGCTAATCATGAAGACGGGTAAGACAGAATTTCACTTTGTATGAGTTCCTGTGAGGAACCACAGAGCTACAGCTACAGGTTTGGCTGCAAAAGTGTGGTTTAGCTACTTGGAGCTACCTCTTGTTGGCAATTATTTAATCCAGTTTTATTGCAAATTATATAGGAAGGGGATAGGTGAATTTACCATGGTATTATGTATCAAAAATTCCAAAGCTAAGAGTTTCGTACAGTGGTTCCCCCATGCCCCCAGGGCTACGTATATGAAATCAGAACCATTTGGTTGAGAAAAGACAACAACAGTTAAGGAGGGAGAGTGGTTTCCATGTGGTGAGAATCAGTCAATTTTCACAGCTCTCGGGAGATCTACACAGCCTATTTGAGCAGAGAACTTGGCTCCTTAGATTCCTACATGTCTTTTTCTCAAAGATGACTCTGCTCTTGGAGATGCATGCCAGAGTCAGCGAGCTGCTGGGAAGCCCCAGAGCAAAAGACACAAGACTGAAAAAGATGGACTCAACACATGTTAATACTGGGGAAAAAACTCAGGTTTTTAAGTGCCTTCTTCCTTACTCTAAGGACTAAATAGCACTGATGAAATGCCCTGATGGAAATTTTCCATAACAATTTTCAGATAGGAATTTTTGAGTGTATTCAGTGTCAGACACTTCTGAATTTAGAGATTTATAATGGAATATAAGGGACACAAATTATCCTCCCTTTTTAAATAGGCTTCAAACAGTGCAATCTACATACAATCTTATAGCTGTCTGATTATTTAATCTCATTATTAGATTTGACATATTTTCTTTATGATGAGTCTGCCAGCTAAGGTACAATGGGACTGGACCCTTTAATTTAATGGCTTTCATTAGATTATAAGGTTCTCACTTGAATGAATGAGGAATTATGAGCAATTTAATTCATGAAGAGCAGCAGTGAGCACAGACTGAATTTGAATTTATGGAGGGGGCCATGAGGAGCAAGAAATATTATTATTAACTTTAAACTGCTGTCAAAATCTTCATGAGATCTATGGTTAGAAAAGAAATATAGAATCTGAACACTTTGATTTTTTTTAACTATAAATGCTTATTAAACAATAATAACATTCTTGGGTTTAGATAAACAGCTATATTGAAACATAGTGTTTAAGTAAAGCAACTTTTGGCCAGTACCTTAAATTTAGTGTTATTTTCATTGAAATAAACTGATGTGTAAGATCAAATGAGCATCTCTTCCATTTTCCCATCTCCAGCACTGACCAGGTCCAGATTCTTGATTTTATTAACACAGCCTTAATTCAAAATCTATTGCATTCAAAGAAAAGATTTCCCTTTGGATTTCAGAAGAAGCAGAAGGAAGTCATATAACTGGCAATTATACATTCTTTGCCTATTTCAAGCCAAAAATTGGAACAGAAAATTTTGAATACCCAAAAAATAGTTGAAGTATGTTACATTATTCTAAGTTAATACAAAAATAGCCAAAAGTTGAAAGAATTATAGAAGCAATATTCTCATTTTTGCTTGTAAAATCATTTATACTTCTTATGATAATATTTGTCTTCCAACTCCTGTGCTCCCCAGGAGTCACTTTGGTGCTGTTAGCGGTGTTAATTAGTGGAACTCCAGCCCTTCTCTGGAGCTGGATGTGTCTTCCTGCTCTTTACTGCAACAAGAGCAGATAGTTTACTGGTAAAACAATGAACCTGGGTAAATATCTCAGGGTCGTACAGGCCAGTGGGCATGGGAAGAAAGACAAAAGGTCTGGGGTGTGGATGGGTGCCAAAGCGACCCTGAGAAGCCCAGGGAGATGTAGGAATTAGGAGCTCTGGGCTTTATTGCCCACATGTGACTGGTGTGCTGTGCTACTCCAGTCAAGGACTTTAGCTGGATGAACACCTGTAAAGGGCTTGGCAGACTTGTCCTTCTCCTGTTCCAAAAGATATAGCAGCCTTTTTGAAGA
>VZTJ01001274.1:1343346-1398892 GCA_013397795.1 Orthonyx spaldingii
AAAAAAAAGAAGACTTAATTAAGTAAATAATTAAATAATGACTACATATTATGTCAGAATCTGTAAAATGTGGGTTTATAACTTAGGTACACTTTAAAAAAAATTTTTGATTCTTGATATGTTGTTATAGCAAATCGTAAAAAAATGTGTTTGTAGGAGAGATTTTAGGCAGCTTAAATGGAAGTGATTTATGTGAAAGGAATCATAAAATAATTAAAGAATAGATGTAATTTTCAATTTAACTTCTGTTTTCTCTGATCTCTGAGGCTGGAAAATTACTTCCACAGAGGCAAAATGCATACTGATCAGTGACTCAGGCAGCAAAGAATTATTGAGGTGTGGACCTTCCTATCAAAAGAAGTGCAGCATGAGAATATTTTTCAATATTTTTTTAAGGTTTAGCACATGCCTGTTGTAAATTCTCTTTGCTCCCAACACCAGAGAGAGCCCTCTGCCAAACAGGTGCCTGATCAAACAGCCTAGAAGTTGTTTTTATTCAAGTTCCTTGTTTACAAGTTGTTTTTATATACAAGTTCTAAGATTACAGCCAGGTAATCTAAAAGAGAGGAGAAAAAAAATACTGACCTCCAAACCCTGCTACTCCATGATGAGCCACTCTCCTGGAGCTGATATCTTCTCCAGAACCCTGGCTCTTTTTTGTTTTTTCTGACTCAGTTTTTTTGGAAATTGTCCTAGAGAGCACAGGCAAAACTGTCAGAGAGCTTGTAACAGCAGGAAATCCATCACAAGCTGCCAAGGTCCAAGATCCCCACACTATATTTGCAAGAGCAGTAACATGCACCTAGGTGAGAGCATTATTATGTTCCTTCAATTAACAGACACCTGGTTACCAGCTGTCCTAGACAGCTTTCCAACACAACAGAATAAAAACTGCCCCCACTGACTTTAGTGAATGCCCCTAAGCACATTGAGTTGTAGCATGCAAAAGGCAGGATTTCTTTCCCATCTGTTCATGTGTATCAAATATTGCACGAATGCAATGATGATAATTCATGCCAGTTGGAGGTTACTTGGATGAGGTTCTTTGAGCTCATCTTTCATCAGACCATGTTCATCAGTGCTGGGGTCCATTTTGTCTACTGGCAGTTGGGGTTTTTTTTGAGATATGAGGGGGTTGCTTTGTTAGACTTTTTATTAAGTTTTTATTATGGAAGGATGGCAGATAGGATTTGGGAGAAAGAAAAGCATTGCTTTTTCACAGAAGGAGGAAAACACAGTTCCAGTGTGAGTGATTTCAGTGTCAGAATTCTGCTGCTGCTAAGGAAATAAATTTTATTTGAGAAATACAATAATAGTTTCCTCCTACTGCAACTTCTGTATTTGAATTAATATCTATGCTACAGTCCAGAGGAAACAGCAATGGGAAGAGAAGTTTCTATTGCAAAACAATTGGTCAGGTACACATGGTATTAAGAATAATATTTTTTTAAAAGTAACAGTGGGATGATATTTGGTGTTCTCATTAGCATTGCAGGGCACCATGGAGCATAAGGACGCCCATGCCCTGAAGCTCATGCCTGAGGCAGTCATCCATGTCTTCTCCCATCACTGTCTCAAAGAGATTTCCAACCTGAGCGCACAATGTTCTTCGTGTGTGAAATTGTGTATTGACCGAGAAGCAAGTAAAAGGGGGGGATGTTTCAACTGCTTAGAAACAATCCTTGCCACTTACAAGTTCCTGTGTTACACACTTACATTAGTTATCTAATCCACTGTAGCACCCAGCAGAAAAGCAGGCACAAGCTATCCAGCCGTCACCCCATGTAAATGGATTTGAACCACATGACTTGTGAAACCCAGAACAATCCTAACAGTGAGATTAGTTGCATGTGTTGCTTCTAAAAACAGGTATTACTTGTTTTTTTACATCAAATTAATCAAATTTGGGACTGGTTTTACGTCTGGATTTGACAGATATTTGGATTTCCCAAAGTTTGGGAATGCTGAGGTGATTAGTAGAAGACTAAATAGAAACCAGAGAGTAAAGGCAATACTTGATAAATGTCTCCAAATGAAAGAACTAAGAAGAACAAAATGTTTTCGTTTCACATAGCTGATATGGCTGAAACCAAGGGGCAGTGACCTTGTGGTGTAAAGTCCTTGACTTCACTTATTTGTTCTGTGAAGTGTCTCTTAGTTAAGCAGAAAAGCCACTCAGTGACACAGTTTTGCTTACTTGTTCAAAGAAGTTGAGAATGTTTTGTAGAGTCCCTTGCTGGCTGTGTGTGTACACCAATTGTGGCTGGGTGTGTGGTGGAAGCAAAAGCAAATCATTCTGCTAAAGCTGGACAGTACTATAAAATTAAGATTCAGCTAAATGAAAATTTTCCTCTAGAAAAGATCTTATAAGCTTTTGCCTTTAGTTTGTTTGGTGACCAGTTAAAAGGGTCTGATGAAAATGGACATTGGAAATGAGCAGCAGCTTTGTAAACCAGCGGTCTGTCACAGTGACAGCTGAGGATGGTTCACTTCTGCGTATTGCATATTGTTTGTTCCAGACTCAAAATGTGGATTATTTGGAAACCTGATCCGTATGAGCTCCAAATGCCCGTGTGGGTGAGGAATTGCCCTTTATAAAGGGAACACAGCATTTCTTACTCCTCTTCATGGATATTAACCACTTCCTTCCCAGAACATTGCCATGACTTAGCTGACTTCTCTGCTTTGCAGATATGAAAAATAAGATTAAAATGAAGAGTACAAAAACAAGAGTAAAATAATTTAAGGACAGAGTTCTGGAAAAAAAATGTTTCCATAAAAATTCTTACTTTTTTGCTATATAACTTTGTAAAGCCATTAAAGGGCTGTTTCTTTTTTTGGTTTGTTTTTGCTTGTTGGCTTTTTTGGTTGGTTGGTTGGGTTTTTTTTTGTATTATCTTATGCTTGTTAGGTCAGTTTTGTTGATATCCATGTAGTCATTCTAAAATCATTCCCAGAGTCCAAGACAAGTAATAATGAATAATGCTGTAAATAACATGATAGTATCTTATTATCTAAGGCATACATGGAAAACTATTATGGATGACAAAATATTTTTAGGGGGAAATTAGCTAACCAAATATGTGAAGAATGAGGCAGTACACAGTGCATAACCCATTAGCTTAATTCTTATCTATAAAAAAAGCAACCACAAACTAAGAAAGCTTGGAGAGAAAGTTTCTTTCCCTTGTAAACTTTCATTTCTTTCTAAGGAAGTGATATGTAATGGGCAATTTGTTTCATAAGCTGTCTGCAACAGAGTTTTCCCCCTTTCCTTTGAAATCACTAGATATAGTCATGGTGAGAGACAGTGAGCTGAAAGAAACATGCAATGACTCTTCTGTTAGATCACTCTGGATCTGATATTTTTACACTGACTGTGGTTGGGATTATGAGGGAGTATGTTGCTTGGAAATAAAATTCAATAGTACTGACCTTTTAGGAGAAACTTGGAGCAAATTTGTATCACTGAATTAATTCCTGCCACCTCTGGACAGTTGTTTGTTGTCTTTGTAAAGATCTTTTGTCAAATAGCAGTCAACTACTCTTAAGGTCTGCAAATCTCCCTCCTTGAAAGGAGTGCTGCAATTATTGACTGATGACTGCCTGAAAAGGAAAAAAACCGTGATAATCTAATTATTGTGCATGTAAAGGTAATTTAGGTTGCAGCCTCCACTTGTCTGATCTAAGCTCCATAGTTCTCTGATATATTGGCTTACTCATTTTCTAGTTGAGAAATAGTGGAAGAGAGAGGTTGCATTACTTGTCCCATGTAATACAATGAGTTCTGAACAGGGATGAGAATGGAAAGCACAGACTTGCCTATCCAGTCTATAGCCCTTGCTGCTTTACTGAACATCCTCTCCCAAACGAGGAATCCTATGAATGTGCCCAATAATATTGGCTAATGAGTGGTTGCAACAGTCACTGAAGTTGGTGGACTGATATTGCAATGCCTTGGAGAAGGAGAAGCTAAGTACTCTTCCATTCAAGGAGAGCTGGAATAGTAGATGATACTGTCCAAAATTACAGGAGTAATGGGAAAAATAAAGAAGCCCATACATAATGGCTAATAGGAAAAACCCCAACACCCCAATATAAAGGGTACAGAATGTCACTAGAGGACTGCCACTGGAGGAGGACTTGCATCTAGGTTTTTTTTCATTAAGAAATTTAAATTTAACACAGTTCCATGGGAAAAAAAAAAGTTTCACCTGGGAGATGATGCTCATTTTCATATTACAGAGAATTTGAGTAAAATACCTTTGTATAAATAAAGTTCAGTTGTATATAGAGCATGGTGAATGAAGTGGTTTGTTTTCAGCTCAGTATCTGGAGGTGGGGATTGGCTGCACAAGAGAGAGAGCAAGAGATTCAGTATATTAAGGAAACACATTCTCCAGGTGCATTTCTTTCACAAGTGTCATGACAACTAAACAGAGGCACTAAACAGTGAGCCTTTATTCAGTGCTGTTACCACACCAAACACTGGCTGGGCACAGTCTGTGCTCTGCAGTACCACTCATTTTAGGATAAACTGATTGTCTTTCCTCATTCTCTGTAACTGCATTTGGGAACGATAAATAAGTATGAATGTATATCATTGCCATAAAATAAAGCTTTTAGATTTCATGCACCATGTTCTTTAAGTCATGGTAAAAATACAACTTAATATAAATATTGAATACTACTCTGAAGCATGTTAATACAAAAGTTTGGTTGATTCAATGTTGGTTGAAAGAACATGACAGGATAGTGATGCTGTATGCCCAGAAATATCCCATAAATATCAACAGTAGAATTAGCAACCTGTGCTTGAGTATTTAAAAATATCATAGTTGTCAAGGTTAGGGGGAAGAATTCTGCTTACCTTTTGGGCTTTATTATGTTTATTTATGTTATCCTCAAGGCCATATTCTGATGGGCAAGAGAGTGCCGTGCTGCTGTCTTAGTCAACACTGGTCTCTGCCTGCAGAATTACCAGTCTGTGACCTCACCTCGGAATACTTTTGTTCTTCTGAAAATGTATATACAGAATAAAGAAAGAGAAATAAACTATAAATAAATTACATCATCCTTGCTTTACCTAATGTTTTCTGCTAGTGTGTAACAATTAACAATTATTAAGGGGCAAAAGAAAATTAATCCATTCCTTGGAAAGTAAAGTACTGTAATGGCAAACTTCCTGAATAACCTTGGCTACCCCAGTGCATTCCAGGCAAGATGAGCTGTTTCAAAGATAGCAAGGGATCATGTTATACTGGAACGATGTGCTACAAATCTGCACTTTGAACTGCATCCAGGAGGGAATAGGTCATCTAGGTAGCTGCTGAGGAGCAGTGAAAATGTTCCTGCCAGTTCAACTGTTCTAGCTGAGGGGTGGCCAGATTCAGCTCAAGTTGAAGTTATCTAAAATAGATATGGGTTTTGGTACCAAAGTTCTCCCATTTTCACCAAGTTAAAGTTGGAAAGTTGTTTGATTATCAGGTAAGCTACCTTGAGGATGAAAAATACTTCATAAATGACAGTGAGAATTACATGATTAGGGAATAAATAAAATGTAAGATTTTATTTGCACTCCTGAAACTTGTTTTCAAAGAGCAGAGATAATCACACCTGTAGTTCTCCAGTGTTCACAGTGTCCCACACATTACCATGTCTTACAGCTGCACAGAAAACACAGCTTTGCACACCACAATTTTTATGAGGATGCTGTAAGAAACTTTATTCCAGATTCTGTTATTACTAATCCCACTGTAAAGCTGCAAACCTGCCTGGAGCTTCTTTACAGCTATAGTGAAGTGATTGATGGTTAAATTTGCTCTCTAAGCATTTGTGATGTCTGGTTTGCAATATTGGGTGACATCTGTATGTTCTGTTTCGACATCTTTGCTGTTCTGTTCTGTACATGACTTGAATATTTTTTCTCATATGTCTGTCAAATGAAATCCAAAGCATGTTTCACTCTGTCTTTTTCTAAATTTCATTCAGCACTAACCTCTTTATTTTACCCTTGCAGTGATTTGGAAAAAACTGTCTATTGGCCTCCTCCTCTTGACTTTTATTTGATCCTGGTAGGTCTCTCCATGCATCCTGGGAAAACCTGCAAACTCCATGGTGTTGACTCCTGTGCTGTTTTTATATTCATAGTGAGATGAAATGCACTCCTTGCACCACATGAAGTGTTTGTAACTGGTTAAACTTTGCATTGTGCAGTGAGGGTGAGTGAAATTTAACAAGGTGATGGAGTGATCTCAAAGTATTTGCGAAAAAATTAGTAAGAGGAAGATTTTTTCAGAACAGATAATTAAAATGTTCTGTTGCCATATATATATATACATATGTACATGTATGTATTGAAAATGGTTGTCCTATTTTTGTTCTTTCAGAACTTTTACTGGATTTTTAAGTTGCACACAAGCATTCAAGGAAATTAAAATCTCCAGAAACATGGTTTTCCATGTCACATATTTAGTCATGTCTAAGAAATATTAAACCTGGTGTGTACATTTAAATGAGCAGCTTTACAATTTTCTCCCACCATGTCTGACTTTTCAATTGAGATTAAATTATAGTTTTAGCATTTCTTTGGTTATCTGGTGCACAGAACATAACTCAATCTAATGTAAAATGACAAATCTAACTCATACAAAAGAATAAAGAACATAGACATAGGTAAACATCATACAGCTTCTAGGAAAGTGCATTTCTGAAGTGAGAGAAATTCTAGTGTTTTGGTTTCTTTATTTGTACACTATAATTTCTATTTCTTTAAAATGTTTTAAAAGAATGGATTTCTGATCATTTATTTCAATCATCTTCTGTGTTTTAAATTTCTGTCTCCATCCTGCAGTCAAATGCTTATGTCTTAATAACCCAGGAATAAATTTGAAGGTACTTCAAATATTTTTTAATTTGAGAGGAAATACATATTGTAGGATATGGAGTGTTTTTCAACCTAGTCCTTTGATAGTCTGATGTGCCATAAATCTTACAGTGTGTTAGCTATAAATATAACATGCAGTCTGACAGCTCTGTTTGATTTTGGTCCCCTAAATGATTCTGAAGGAATAGAGAGAATCCATTTAGACAGGAGCAAGAAACTCCAGCCTTTTATTTACCTCACTTTTGAGAATGTAAATGGTGTTTGTTAATGAACAACTTTAGGAAAATCAGCAGACAACAGGAACCTTTCAACTCTTTGACAAAATTTTAGACCTCATGAGCAAAATCCTTTCCCATTCCATTAGTCACAGGTAAAATCCCAGTTAAAAGGGCTCATTGTTCCCTGATGTAAAAGGTAGTTCAATTCTGGCTGATTTTTATTCTCTTCAGTTTTAGCTGAAACATTAAAGCTCAGAAACATTGACAAGGTCAGTGGTGTGCTTTGACTGGGTACAGCTCAGTCATGCAATTGTATGTATTGTCCACCAAGACAACTCACAAACCATGCAAAACTTGTTCTCTTAAGACACGTCAGGGACAGTCAGCCAACATGGTGAAATATTCTCTCAAATGACTTAAAACGTGATGATCACATTAAATAAAATAAAAAGCAAGCACCACAAGTCTTGTCATTTGTAGGAACACAGGTATCTGTGCAGAAGCATGCTGTGTAACAACCAACACCAATGCTCAACCTTAGTATGGCTTCAGCTGAAATCAAAGCAAATTAAATGGAGGCGAGATCAGCTAGGGAGTTTATTTTATGTAAAATATAAACATGTTAACAGGAGAAAATACTGTTTTCTTATGTTACAACCTTAATAACCAACATGATTTTTATCTTACAGTTCTGCAGGTGGCGCAGGGTTCAATTACACGTACATGATGAGTAAAAAGAGCAGATATTCATCTGTACATATACATGAGTATTGTACGCTGTACTAGAAATCCAGTATTTTTGTGTGCCCAATGGTGAGCCTCATAATTTTACTACCTCTTATGCAATTTAAAAAACTAGCACAAAATTTTATGTAGTTTTATTATGATTGCATCATTTTGACAAGGTAGAGAGGGACTGTATATTTACAAACAGATACACATATTCAAAACCTCTGAAAGAAACCAACCCTTTCCATATTTCATCCTCCTTGCTTTCTTTTTCCTCCTACCCTACATTCATATTCATATTCCTATATGATGTGTGGCTTTACTCCTCAAGCATCATGATAAGTTATGGAGCTTGTGTTAGGTCTTTCTTAATGAAACCACTGAGACTAGAAAATTGTCTCCAGGAAAAGCACTGGAACCTGCAACATGGCTACCCTGATGTTCCTCTTGCTGTTAGAATGAGACTTGAGAGAGGACTAGGAAACAATTTAATATGTGGACAGAGTCTGGCATGGGACATTTCAAACATGAACACCATTGCAAATACAAAGCAGAGGTTTAAGCTCAAGCTCTTCAAGGAATGTATACCTATTAATGAGATTTTGGGGAGTGGGGACAGAGGGGTTGCAAATACTCATTAATTACCTACTGCAGCAAGCAACATGTTTTGGAGAACTTCAAGATGTCTTCACAAAGGGCTTACTCCTGCCACTTTGGAACCCTACAAGAAGGGTCAGGAGTATCTAGAGGATGGAGGTTAGGAAGCTGCATGTCAGTCCAGCTTCTCCTATAGACCTACTTTGCTATCACAGAAAAGTTGCTTACTTTTTCATATTCTTACATACAGTAAAGTTGCCACCTGCAACAGACTTCATCAGAAGCATCAGGCTGTTAAATTGACTGCTGTGAATGGCACACACAAGTTAATTTATTTTACATAGTACAACAGTCCCAGTCTTGATAACCAAATGAAACAGAATTTATTAAAGAATTATAGCAACCCTTGAGACCATGAATAAAGGGAGTTATTTGCAGCTTCATATTAAATCAGTCAGGCAAAGCCAGCAAGCAAACCTCCTAGAGGGTTAAGAATCATTAGTATGTAAAATGGTGTGGTTTTAGCCATATGGTCCCACCACGTGGGCACATACCTCCTGATAGGTGTTGTTTGACCCTGTATGCAAAAGAAGTGTGTTATCTGAATAAATCTTGTAGACAGATTCAAGCAATCTCTTTGAAGTAATGCATATTAACTGGAAAGAAATTAAATGGATGTCTATTGAGGCTTGCCAAGGGCTATTTACATAGTAAGGGCCATGTTAAATTGAGAAGAAACACCTCACTGTCAGAACAGATGCAACAGGAAAAAGTCTTGGTCTTTTCATTGATCAAAGAATATACAAAATCTAAAGCACTAGGAATAACCCTTGCATTAACAACACAGAAAGTCAGTGACTTTCTGATATGGACTACACAGATTCTGTCCTCTAAAAACCATCATTTTACACCAGCACTTATTTTATTTCATTATCTCTTTGCTTTATATTGGCCCAAGTGAAGAGAAGGAAGATGCAAAAATCTGCCCTCCTTGCCAGCACGCACACAGTGGCCAATAAGAAATGTGGCTTCTCAGATTATTCACACTTGAGACTCAACAGAGCACTGATAACATGGCAAAGAGAGCAATTACCTGTATTATCAGCTGACTGACAGGTGACTCTGTGTTTGGTAAAAGAGAATTCTCCCCTAAGAATTGGAACTTTTCTAAATTCTAGTCATTGATAACTGTGTCACAAATGGAAGTATTACAGTCATCCTCAGACGGGTTAGCAGGCAGAGAGCAAACGAGGCTGTGAAACGTGCACTGAGAGTGCAGCTCGTCAGGTACTCACTGACGTGTACAGCAGACACATAGTAAATGCTGTATCCTTTTTATATATGAACAAATATGTATGAAAAAGTTTGGGCTTTCCAAATTTACAGCCCAACTAGGACTACAAGCCTAAAAATGGAAAATGAGTTGTAACATGTGATATTGGATCACAAGCAAACAGCTGCAAAAGCAGTAAGACAAAGGCAAAATGTTAAGCTGATTGGAATTTCATGAGATTGACAATGTTGTTTAAAGTGCTTGGGTTGATTACATTTTTAAAAAACCAAAGTACATAAAAATTAAAGCAAAACTAATAATATTAACCACATAACTTATTATACAAATACAGCAACAGACCAACAAAAGAAAAATAAATTAAAACAAACCCTTCTAAAATATACTAGCAAAGAACAGATACACAGCCAAAACTTGTTAAAATTTCTAGTATTCATTCAGCTGTAAGACACTGCTCACAACTATCAGCTACAAGCAGCAATAAAGAGATAACAAGAAGGGTCTGCTGTTGAGAGGCATCAAATCACTGACAGCTGCAAACTGTCAGCTCAGGTGCCAACTCCGTGGTGCTGGAACAGATGAGTGACTGAAATGTGATGTCTGAAGATAAAAGGTTGTGGTACCACTTTAGGATCCATTGTGTAAGGTGAATTCAGTTTAATTTTGTTAGGTTTTTAATATCTTTATTAAATCTGATATGAAGGAGACTCCTACTGCTTTGTTTTCTTTACTCCAACTGCTAAAGGAACAAGACTTTTCATACATAATCTAGTACTCTGAGGTAACTAAATTGTTAAAATAGAATTGATAGGAGTAATTTTGGGACTTAATTTCAAAAAGTTGTTCCGTTTCATTGGTATGGCTTTTCCATTACTTTGCTCTTCTGCCTCCCTCTGCTATGTCCCCAGATTAGAAATTCCATAAAATCCTGACAGTCTGTTCTGGGAAACGTAAAAGTTGAGTTCTGAGCTCATCCTCTAAGATAACTGATTCATCAGCACTGCAGTGCTATGGAAACACAGCACAAGACAAAAATGTTCTATTTTCTAAGTAGAGAACATAGCATTAGGATTTATAAATGGATAATGCAGCTCAGCAATAGCATGGGAAACAGTTGGAAAACTTCAATTGTTGTTAGACCTAATATACCTAGAGCCTGACACCATAAAATATAGTCATTTTAGGGAAGCACAGAATACTATTAGAGATCTGTGCTAACATTTTGCTTTCTAGCTGTTAGCTGAAAAGCTTTTATTGTCTTAGGTATTTTTCCATTCTTTCATAAGGGACTGGATATCTATGCATAAGCATAAGAGAAAAGGGATTATGCTTTATTTAATCAGCTAAAATACTTTACACCATATGATTGTTCCTGTGGGAATCCCAATCCTGCAAAACTTGTGCGAATGTGCTTAATTTGACAAAGAAGAGCTCCTCTGCCTAGACTGGCACTGTTCATACAGCTGTGACAGCCTTTGGACTGAAGTCAAGACATTCAGCACACTAGAGACTGGATCTGATTTATAGAATTATGACTGCAATTTTTTTAATCAAAAGAAAATGCTCCCTAGTTCAGTTAGTGTTAGTATAAAGTGTGTATTTCACAATTTTTCAGAGCTGATGTCTGACTACTGATGTTGGACTGGTGTGATACTAGTGCTGTGATCTTTTCATGGGCTAGTATGAATTAAAAATGCTTTTTCATACTTTATGAAATGGCTTATTCTAGGAATTTTACTCTCAATAACTTACTGCAATGATCTGTATGTTTTACAATCTAAAGCTGTCATGCAGTGGATAAAACCAGAGATTGTTTTCCTGTACTTTAGCACTTAAATATTAATTCATACTATTAACATTTTAAAAACCAGTTTTCACATAAGTCAATTGAAATAAGGAAAATGTTTCCTAAAATTGAACTGATTTAAAAATTATTTTTATGAAAAATTACTTTTCATATAAACATGAGCCCTGAAGATTCAAATGATACCTTAAGAATATCTGTTTTGTTGAATCTTTTAAAACTAAAGGATGTTGTAAGAACGTTGAGCAGTGAACTGCAAAATATAGACCTTTGGACCAGCACTGGTTAATGCTGATCTAGAAAGTGATTTCATTTACAGTGAGGAAACCTTACCCATTTAAAAAGGCCAGTAATTATTATATTTTTATACAGAGATTCTGGATGTGTATAAATAAATCAATTAAAGAGGGATTTATAGGTTTAGCCTTTCAGTGGGAAAGCTCCTGGGTCTCAGCGGGAGTTGAAGTCTCCTGTAAGATGTCTGTCTTCTGTATTGGAGGCAGAACATTTCATTCTAACATCAATAAAAGAACAAGAGCTGCATCCTAATTATGCTTGTCTTGAGCCTGCATACTAGCCTTCATTCACGTGAGTGATCTCTGTAGACCACTACTATCATTCACTTAAGCAAGTCCTCCAAGGTTACATTCTACGTCTGTTTTCTTGCGTCAGTATAATAACATGATAAATCACAATCTTAGCTGAAAAGTCCATTTCTGTTTCTCTTTCAGTGTAAAGTGCTCCATTAGTTTACAAAATGGCCATTGATAAATCCAACTGAACTTCAGATGATGTTACAGTAGAAGCTACTTCATTTTCACCATTATTTCACAAAAGATATTTCACATTCACAGTAGATTACAATGAAAAACATAATTCTTTTTCCTACAGAAGACTAAAATATGAGATGTAGCTGCACTTCAAAAGCCATTTCTTGAAACGGAGTGTTGGCCATAAAGTGTCAGGCAGGCTTCCTAAAGAAAAGGACCAAAGGCAACATTGTCTAATAAATACATAATAAGTGAATAAAATATAATAGGTAGAAATAAATTTTGTGAGATGAGAATATTTCCTTATAAATACTAGAACCAACTGTCAGTCCCCATGAAGAGTGTTTTTGCTGTTGATGTCATTGGAATAGGACTTTGGCTCCTGAAGTTCAAGAGTTGTATAATGGAGTGAAAGTGTCAAACTGAGCAAGGTAGTTACCCAGCATTACCACTGACTCAAGCCACTGTCAATCCCTTCTCATACCCTATTGATACTTTCTTCTACATTTATTCCTTGACAAATTCAGGTATTCAGGTGAATTCAGAAATTTTATTAGCCAGTGCATGACAAGTGCCAGCCAAATTCATCCAGGAAAATCACAAACTAAGCCTTTTGTGCTAAGCCTTTCAATGTTTTTGAAATCAGGCACTCCAGATACCTGTCTGTTTCTGTGGTAACAAAATTCTGTCAAATACGACCACAAAATTAAGGATGATATATACATCATAGCGTGTAAACTAGTGGTTGCTATGTATTATGTTTCTAAGAAATGGACTCTGTCTTGAGAAATGAAAATGGGACCTACAGATACCTTGAAATTACAGGATCAAGCTGTGTCTTTATGTACAAAGAACACTTCTTTAAATGGACTGGATAATTTCAGTCCTGATGGATATGTTACATGTGAACAGTGTTGCAATCTTGGCAAATTCAATCAAAGTAAACAATCTACAACATCATTTAACAAAAAGATCAATCTTTATAAACGTAATTTCCCTCCATATCATATGTGTCACCTTACTCCTTTATTCCAGTGCTCTGTAAGTTCTGAAATCTCACCTCATCTGAACTATCTCATGACAAAGTGACTGAACATACAGAATTACTTAGTTCCAGTGTAATTTAAATCCCTCTATGTGAATTTTAGGTCTGTGGTTACACACTGAAAGTTTTTAACAACCAAAATTGAAATGATTTTGGAAGAATATCTTTTCTGCAGCAGAGTAACATGTAAAAAAACCCCCTATACAACCACAACTCCAGTCATCATGAAACTGATTTTTTTCCTTACATTTAAAAGGGGTAAGTATAGGTCAGGATGTATTTAAAGGAATGCTTTGTAAATCAACACACTCCAAAACCATTTAGAAAGGTTTAAATAATTTTGCCCTTAATGTAATGAACACTTCCATATAAAATACTACTCTAGCTGGATTAGGTTTAACAGTTGACATCCAAATCTTATTATCTGTAAATGTTAGTCCATATAAATTCCACTAAAATCTGACTTCAATTAGCTCTTCAATCAGACTTAAAAACTACAAACAACCCACCCTCTCTAAAACAAAGTTCTGAATGTCAAAAATGGACGGTTATATTCAACATCACATAGACCATTTAACAGGAGACAGAGTGTATCGTTGTTCAACCATCCGAGATGTGGTCTGTGGAAAAGTCACTTCAGGGGAACCATTGCCTTCTTTTGCCTGCAGCATCGTTGTGCGCAATTCTCACAGTTTGCCAAGTCACTCTCTGGACTGATAGAATAAAATATAGCCAGACTCTGAATTTTTTGATATATCAGACGTCAGACCATAGAATTCTTCAATAGCTTGAGCATCTATTTTCTGCAAAATAAATATTTTTTTTAATGTGCTGTTAGATAAATACCAAACACAGATTAAATGACTGTATGAACAGAAAAGACAAATTCAGTTATTTGTTTAGAAGTAGCAATTAGCAAATTCTGTTTGCAATTTAAGCAGTGAAAGGGTAATGTTTAGGGGTTGAGCCTTGCTGATCTCATTTGTGAAAGTCAAAGGCATGTTTCTGTCACTGAACCTAACTGAATTAGCCTTTTTCCAATAACAGAGAGACCTCTTGGAATGCAGTAATGAATACTGTTAAAACACATAAATGTGACCATGTGATCCCATCTTTCTCGAATTTCCAGAAACCTTCTTCAAGACATGCCCCTTCCAGCATCCCAGTGCTTACTTTCCTTACCTCTTGGGAAATCAGACTCGAGACCTCAATTTTGCCAATGTGCCACAACGACATAAACGGTTTGAATAAGAATGAATTTCAGAATGCTTAGACAGAATCTCTGATAGCTGTGGGACAGATTCTACTCTAATCTACATTCAGGCAATCCCAGATCAACAACACAATTCAGACTTTCTTGTAACTTCCCTATTTTTCAAAATTGAAAATTCTACAGCAATGTTAGCGTTACCTAGGTCAATTTTGCTAAGTGATAAGGTTGTAATGACTTAAATTGATTTTATTATATACAGAAAATATTCAAAATTAAACTCTTAAAGTCTGGTATTAAAAACATTTGATGTTGCTACAAAATTAAAGAAAACCCTCTGACATGACAGAGCACAAACTACAGGATTAATAATTTTGTTTACAATCTTTCTTCCTAACGGAGTTGAACTAAATATTACATTACAACCAAACTGTGGCTTTGCAGACTGGTAAATTCTACCCAGTTCTGGATCAGAATTTTAACCCCAAGTAGAAAAGCAAACATAAATACAAAAGTTGTGCTCATGACCTTTAGCATACTGACCTCTACAATGTCATCATCAAACAAGAGCCAAAATCCATGACTTTTCACAATAGTAATGTAATGACCCCGATTCGGTCCACTGGAAAGCAAAACAAAAACCCAAACCACAAAATATTAGAAAATAGTATCAAGTCCATTTTGATAAGTCTTTATCACATTTCTTTATGAATGCAGAATTATAACTTAATGTTATGAAGAACAGTAAACCCACGTGTGGTGATATACTAGACATTTAGTCCTTTCACCTTTTTATTAACTTGTTGCAAAGCTCATCAACTGAAAGCTAAAGGTGTTGTTTTCATCTGTGCTGGGACCATTTGCAAATTAACCTATAGAACACTTAAAAGTTGCTCATGGTAGACATCAAATATTTTTAAAACTTTACGAACTAAGTATAGGGGGGGAAAATTGACCAAGGTGATCTGTTGTGGGACCTAAATGCTGACAAGCCTCTGGCATTCACAGAGTTCTGGCTCCCAACTTTTTTAAGTGGTCTCATGAGGAAGGAGGTAGTTTCATCAATTTAAACCAAACCTGTGACTTTTGGAGACCTGAGACATTATTCCTTAACAAGTACTGATTTACTACGAGGGAGGTTGGCTAAAAGGTTCAGCCCAAGACACATGCAAGTCAGTGCAGCAGCAGGGTTTAAGCACTGCCTCCCACTCTCCCAAGATTTTGTCATGGATGCCCCCTGCCCTTGGCAAACATCTGGCAGTAGCTTGTGATGCACATGCAAGTGCTTTACCTTCCACAGTGAACAACAACAGCTACCAGGTCGTACATCCGATCCAAGTTGACGGCATCGCCAGAGGTGTTGAAGAGACGTAACTCCAGAGGAAACACTACACGGTAAGACAGCTTAGTGTACCTGTGCAACTGCTCCATATACTTGAATCTCTTGAGGTGTAAGGCAAGAATCATTGGCAGTTTTTTTACTCTCATCCTGTGAAACCATGAAGAATGCATACAATAAACAGCTGACCAGTTCAAAGCCATTCTCCCTTCCCTTAATAAGCAAATGTCTGCATTATAAAAGCACTTTGTAAGTAACAATAGTCAGCTAGCAGTAGTTTCTAGACTAAGACACATGCCTTTAAATCTGTCTGCACATTTTCTGGTCACACAGAGAATGCATTTGGGATGAAAGGCTTATAGGTATCTAAACAAAATAAATGTCAAGGAGGAAGTTTGTCAGAGCCTGGGAGGGACATGGTGAAACAGCCTGCTCTTTGCTTACCTCTTCTGTGCCTCTTGTTTACTGCAGCAAGTTTCACAGTAGTATTTCTGTTCACTACATAGTGTCTCTGTGTTACTGAAGTCTCTGTAAATAAATACAATCATCAGTTCTTAAAGGATATGAATACATTTGCCCCACTTGGGCTGATGAAGTGGAACCCAAAAGACACAGAGGGTGAAATCTTTACCCATTCCAGTTTTCTAAAGGATCTGAAGCAACTGTACTGGGGTTTGCAAATGGACTTAGGGTATCTGATTGCTATGACAAATTATATTAGTATATGATACAAATTATACAAATGGAGGGTCAGGTATCTAAAATGGGACCTATAACTGGTCTGTCACACATAAAGGGACTGCCCAGACTTAGATATAGTCACTCAATCCATTCAGTTTCTTTTTAAATTATTTGCAGAATGAAACAACTTCAAGTGCACTTCTGTCATCCCCAAATATCTCTCATTTTATAGTGTTCTTCCATCAGGTAAGTTCAAATCCTCTTACATAGAAGAAATAAATTGAACTCAGTTTCCTACATCCTCCAACCTTTAGAACAGTCACCCAGAAGTTTTTAGATTATATCTTTGCATTTTTTAAAAAAGGAAAGAGGCAGCTGGTATAGAAAATTTGTAAATTCTGATCAAGTAAATACACTTAGAGATATTTCTGCCCTGAGGTTTTGAAGTGACAAAGGCAAAGGAAGGCTGGTTTGATAGGATCTCTCAGTTCACAGAACAGATTTGTTGGAAGTCACAGAGCTGATATGCTTTGGAGCATAGTTTTAAGTACCTAAAAACACTTAATTGTAAAAAAAACCTCCAGTAATTATTTTTGTCACCTCTTGTGTTACATTGCAGCTGAACAGGTGTTTAGAGAACTGCAAATGCAGATATAAGAACCTATCTTTCATTTTAAACACATGGGCTTTCTTGTGACTTTGGGTCTTAAATAGATATACCAGAATCACAGACCTGTCTTATTGATTGCCCCTACCTTGTACCTGACAGGCTTCTGAACTCCAGGCAAATTCAGACCCATTCAGACCCAAATAAATTCCATTCTCCCATTGCAGTTCACATTCATGGAGACTGAAGCCACAATGACTGCAATTTCAGCCTGCTCCCACAATTTTCATACAGGGCAAAGGGAGGATTCTGGATGATTATTTCTTCCTGACATCATCACTATAGGGGTAGATGGGAGAGATGAAAACTAGGTAGTTTGCAAGGGCATAGATATTAGAAGTTAATTATATAACTTCATAAAATGTTGACAGAGCATGACAAAGAAGAATTTCATATCACTGCATAATATTTTTAACAACTGAGAATACTTTTACTGATTTTCTTTATATGGTCTTAACACTGATGAGGAAGTCCTGAAATTTAGAAAAAAATACGTCTTTTGAAAGATTACTTACAGCTAAACTGTGATCATAAGTATAATTTTTTTATCTAAAAGAAAAATAAAGTATTATCACTGGGTGGCTACCATTTGCTTCAGTGGTAAACACTGATCTCAAATATCTGACTTCACATTTGAATTTAAACACAAAATTAACTGAATTCACCCAATTCCTCTGAAAAACATGGTAACCTGTGTTGTAAGTGAAGAGATGAAACTTTAGAAAACATTAGAGATGAGTTATATGTGCAGGGAACATAAGACTCAGTTGAATGTGCCTGTGAAAGTTTTAGATCTGCTGTTAGAGAAAGAGTCTGATGTTTATTATCAAAGTCTAAAGTCTCAATTTAAAAAAGCAAACAAATTTGGAGAATTTATTAGTTTTCTTCCTACCTCAAAGTGAAGCAATGGAAACAATATTTTTCTAACATGAAGAAGCATGCGCAGATGTTAGAAATTTGATAGATATTGGTTTGTTCTATGCCAAGTCCTCCATGAAAATTAATTAAACTCAGAGTTTCTGTATTCCTTTTAAAATATACTAGTTATTCTGAGGCTATTAATATCTATTATTAGTATTATTTAGTAGTAGCAGTAGCAGTAGTATTTCTTTATTAGTAGCATTATGGTATCTATTATTAGTAGTATTAGAAAAAATGTTTCACTGAAAGAATGGTTAGGCATTGAAATAATTACAACTTCAGTAACTCAGCAATCGAGAATTTTCAGCATGGCACTTCTAAAAGATGTTCAACAGTTAGAAACAACAGATCACTGACTGGAGTTCACAAAGTCTGCAGGTGCAAGAGCCACAGCCTTGCAGAATTCTTCTCTAGACCCACACAGCCAGTTTCAAGATATGTCTAACTCTTCCCTATTCCATTAATAGTCCAATCTGCATTCTGCTTTTATGTTATTTTAGCAAGAGAATGAAATTTTTAAATACACCTGCTGAAGATGTACTAACTTATCATTGACCTTGTGCTTCTACAGCCTCTCTGCCACAATGTGAAAGACACTTTCTGTTATTTATATGCATAAATAACATCAATTTTGTGGTTTAAAAGATGAGAGAATTCTTAGTGTAATATAAATGCACCCTTAAATCATGATGAAACTGACTGGTAAACTTTGCAGCTCCTAGTGGAAATAAAAACAGTGGATATGTACTATATTTGTTATTGGACTTTTATTGCTTTAGGCCCAACTGTCTATCCTGTGGATTTAGACTATGCCTGAGGCTTGTATTCTTTCTGTTCTTTGGACATCTTGAGCACACAAGGACCTTATACACTTTGAAAAATTACAGAAATAAAAGAACATTCATCTGTACTGGAAAAGTGATTCCTTATATTTCAATGTTATCTTGAACAGCTTTTCTGTATGTTAACTTTTAAATGCAGCAGCACTTAAAGCTATTAAGACACAGCAAAGCAGCGGTTAAAAAAAAAGGAAACAGTAACGGTTCCAAAAAAAGTAATAACTTGAATGTTCCTCTTGAAAGAAATCACAAAAACACTTACATTTTGCTTGATAATGCATAATACCAGACAGCAATGAGAGGAAATCCATATTCTAACTGAATATATGTTTTCTAAACAGAGGTAGAAATGCTGCTAATGTAAAACACAATCAGAATAGATGAGAGGTGATGACTCTTCTCCTGTTCAATCTGTAAATAGTGGCCTGTACCTCCCACCCCAAGAAAAGAAAAATTGGGATTCTTCTTTCCTTTATTTCCTAAAGGAGCAATGGGTGAACTTCAAAATGCATGCCATGCTGTTGGAGTAAAGGCAGATACTACACTGGAATGCATAAAGAAACTTAGGGCATCCATTCTTCTCAGGATTGTATCGATCTCTGTTGGAATATTATGCCTTGTTCTAGACAGCAGCACTTCAAGAAAGATAAGAGTTCCAGACAGAAGTTCAGTTGGAGAGAAGGCTGAAGAGTAATGAACATGTGTAGAGATCCAGAGAAGACAGACTGAGAAGGAAAAGTTGAATGACCATAGGCTGTTTAAATTTTTAAAAAGTGTTTGCATTCTTCCTGTATGTAAAAGGCTACTGCCAAGGGAAATGGGGGCAACCTCTGCTTTATGTCTAGAGTACATAGGGCAAGGAGAAATAGGCTTGAACTGCAACACCAAAAATTCATATTACACAGCAGGAAAACTCAGTAGTAGTAAGAACAGGAAGGACTGGGATAGACAATCAAGATACTACTGCTAAAAAGATCTTCTGGAACAGTTTGGATAAGCATCCTGTCTAACATGGAGATAGAGGCCAACCTCTTTGAAGTCACTTTCAGCTCCGCCAGTCACCTGTTGGTTACAGTAGTGCAGATGCAGTTCTTCCACACCTTAAGCTACAGCCACTGTCTGTTCAGTAGAAGAAATCTGCCTTTACATAAAATGGCCATTCCCAACAAAACATTTCCAAGAAGCTAAAAGACCAAGAAATTAAATAAAAAAACCTGGAGAAAGTTGAAGGACAGATGGTAACTTATGTACAGCAGTAGTTTCTAACAAGTTCACCAGACTCAGCTATAAAAAAAAGTCAGAGCTCAGTCTCCAGTACCATAGAACCAAATAACAACTCAGATTAGAAAGGACCTCAAAAGGCACTGCAGCATCTTTGCAGCCCAGTGGGATTTCAAATTGACTTTGAACACCATAGGGAAAGGTAAGTAATACTGGCAAGTTCAGGATAGTGGCTACGGTGAAGAACTCAAAAGTGTGCAAACAAAAGCCTGTAGTACCAATAACGATTCATCCACCGGTTACTATGAAGAGGCAAAGAGACTACAGGAGAAAAAGAGAATGCACTGCTTTCCAAAGCCTCCCTTTGGTTTGCTGACTTTTTACAGCGAGGCTTATTAGGACAGTGTGGACTACTTGGGGGCTAAGGATTGCTACAGTATCCTGTGGGATACTGAACACAAGCTGAGAAGGAAAAAACTTACTGGGCCTAGCACTTTAAATTATAACAGAAGTTACATAGTACCCTTGTGGTATTCACAGAGAAATCACTGCTGTCTGACTCAGGAAAGAGTACCTCACATTCTTTCTCTTTCTGTAACTCTCACCTTGGGATGAGATGCCAGGAAAACCCTCCTAAGCATAACTGAATAACTGATAAATGCAATTCCAACCATGATAGCAATTTTGGAGTTTGAAGGAGTTTGACCAATTAATAATCATTACCTTAGAACAGCAACATATTGTCTTAAATACAGGCAGTGGTTTATTGTATTAATGTCAAAACTCTGGACAATTTAAATCTCTCAGAATAATCACCCATGCAAGACTGGAAATTGTTTTCATCTCTGAAGTAGAGATCTTTAGAGTTTTTAACAGTTAAGAAGATACTAGGAGCAGAACTGAAATTTGGAATAAAAGACTTCACATATTTTAGGATGAGACACAGAATAAGAAATTTCTGATAGAAAAACAGACCTCTGAAGTCTTTTGTCCTCTAGAGACTCTAGCAGTCATTCTGCAAAACACACACTTAACTTTTAATATGTACATAAGTCCTAATCAACAAAGCACTTGTATAGAAGCTTAAAGTATGCACATTTAAATCTCTTTGAAGCCAATTGTCAGTAATTCCGCAGTAATTCTTCTATATATGTAATCAATTATTTTCCCTGAAAGTGTATTTATTTTCCTCTTTCAAATACATACATTGAAAAAGAAAGTGTGTAAAGCAAAGTACATTAATGTAGATTTTGTCATTAGAGGAAACATTCAGTTTAAAGTCTTTTTCTCTTGTTTAGGATAAGTTCAAATCTAAATGTTATTCTACTTGTCTATACCTACTAGACCTGAAAAATTTAGCAGAACTATCTGCCAAAAAGATGCATTCATTTACCTTAGACAGTGTGTAATCGATGTGTTCTGCTCCACGTCAACAGAAAGGTCAAGAAAATCTTCATCTTTACTACTAACCTGTTGCAAAAAACATACATGTAAAACAGAGATGCCATACACCTAAATTTTGTTTATATCTTTAGCAAATGTTAAAGATATTTATTTCTGTAGAAATTGCTCTTACCCAAAAATAACTCATTTCAATGCTTTTAATTTTTTCTAGTTCAGTGTGACTATATTTATTAGTAATTCTACCAATCCAGCTTTCATATAATTTAACTTCTGTCTATTCTGCTTATCCAAGCCCACTAACCATGGGCCACTAATGACAGCCTACTGTCCAGTAAAGGTGGCCCATCATCCCCTATATTCACTGTAATTGGTGCATCACGTGTTTCCTTGTTATGTAACACAGTCTACTTTCTTATTTTACCAGAAATTTGTTTACCCTTTGTATAATATATTACAATAGATATTCACATTTTATTCTTACATAATTATTTCCACTATTATGGATGCAATGAAGATAATTTCCAAATATGTGTCTGTCACAAAATGTCATGTTTAACCAAGTTATCCTTTCTCTGCAGTGAGTATTAAAAAGGCTGGGTTTATACATCTGGTTGACACAGCTACATTGGATATTGTTCCTGTTCAATATTTTGATTAAAAAATTAAAAGATTGAAGGCAAAAATGGGTCAGTGATAATATTTTGCAAAATCATTTTGGTATTGTCAAATTTTTTTTAGGCACAACAAGAGGAGAAAAATTATAATAAAGTGTTTTTATTTAAAATTTTTAAGTGTTTTCAGAATGACAGATCCTGATTTTTGCATTGACAATTATTTTTCACTGAGTGTTTAATCTCAAAGGTGATGTAATGTTAACAAAAAAATCATCCAAATGGCTAAATCTTGTAATACATCGAGTCAAAAGACTGCAGAATTACTTACTGTGTATTAATTCAGTCATATTCATAACAACCAATTTTTTTATAAAATGTTGCATGAACACCCTGTATTTTGCCTCCTATGACTGCATTTCCTTAGAATAACTACATCAGATGGCAGGACAGTGAAGTCCAAATCAAGAAGTTCTGTGAGGGGATGAATCCATTGTTCTGGCAGAAGTTCCTCATGCTCAGATTTTTGCAATTCTGTGGATGTGATAGTTACGTACCACCTTGAGCTCATACTTATGTTATGTCAGGGATCCTATAAGCTTAGTGAATGCAGCCCATATCAGAGCTGAATGCAGAGAAACACCTTTAGCCAGATTAATTTTGGTATTATCAAAGATGTAGAGAGGCATAATACACACCCAACTGAAATGAACAGCAGCTCTTCAAACAAAAATCTGCCCTGAGACATGATTTGACTCACAGAGTACAGGAAGCCACAAAACTGGCAGCAATCAACTGCAGTATAAATATACAGCTAAAATTTGAAAGATAAAGCAACAAAGCTTCAGAGAACATTGTGTCTCTACAGCTGGAACTACAGTTCTGTCAGCCACACTGAGTATCATGAGAGGTTAAATACTTGAAAAAGTCCTTGACGAGGATAGTGCTTCATCTGAATATCTCAAACAAGCTAGGAATTCTGTTATTGATTTCTGCACAACAAATATTTACTGGAAGGGAAGATGAGCTACTTAGAGCTAGAATAATACAGACTAAAACTAAAGGTAGCTGGAAAACTAGATTCAAACTGCAGTCTTTGTAAGTGAGAATAAGAACTGCTGAAATCTGAATGATTCTTCATGCACTACTTATGAATATTTTAGCAAAGGAATATCTTTTAATCTGTTTTACTCTTTTCCTAAAATTTCAAGTTACAATAATCCAAGAAAAACAAACTGAAAAAATATCCTGAGTAGTATACAGTATTTCTGCATTCAGAGGAAGCTACAGACAAGCTATATATTCCATAAAGCTTCATCACTTTAAATTATAAGTAGGGAATTGGGCAGTTATACTGTTACCCAAGGACACATCCCCACTTCACTACAGTTTCTCTGAGTAAACACTAGATATTGATTTAGAATTAGGCCACAACTATTTAGAGAAGCTTGTCAGATGAAAAGAATTCTAACTTTTCACTTATTTTACCTTGCTATTACCTGAGGTTTTATAATTGAAATAGATTAAATAATTAATTTTCAGTATCTCTCTCAGTGTTTACTTATACAAACTTGTTCCAAACTTGCTCCAATATCTTTTTTCATGTTGACTATCATTGTATCTCTTCTCCTCACCACCCTCCTCTGACCAAGTCCCTGGAAAAGCTGTATTTATTTTCTTAGAATACAGAGCTATTCTTTATGATTAGAAATATCAGACTATGTTATTTTACACATCTGGTAGGACCTGGGTAGACTTTATCTCACCTAACTTCAGTTGTCTAAAAACGTTTAACCTCAGCTTGCTGTCTGAAGATACCTTCTCTGGGCACCTTCTCCCACCTTAATGCAGCTAATCTAAAGTTGTGTTTTCTTTAGAGGAAGCCCATAGTAGCAGCACTGATGTAAGTAAAAGCACATTATTCTTCAGCCAGATCAGTTTGTTGACCCAGTTCTCAGCATTACTGCACCAACAATTGCAACAGCTTAGAAACACCATGGAGCCAGGACAAGCTGTATGGATCAAAACACCGGATACTGCTAAAAACTTTGTTTCAGGAAACAGCCTGAAGACAGATGGAGAGAGTTTCCTGTAAAAGCTACTTCACAATCTCCATTATCTGCAGAAGGAGTTGAGAAAACTAGTGCACCCTCGATGCCTATCGGCTTGGCTTTACCAAGCAAAGGTTAGGTGATGTTAATTCCAACCTTTGTGGAAGGTCAATGTCACTGTTCTCTCCAAAGAAGACTTTTTTCCTGTCTGTGTTACTCTTTCATGCAACCTCACAGGAACAATTTTAAAAATTATTTCTTTCAATAAGAGCATGTCTTTGAAAAACAAAGTAATCAATAGGAGACTTGCAATCAGGTTTCCCAACTAAAACTGATTTTTACTTATAGTTCAAACATAAGAGATTTCAAACTGACATCATCCTCTAGAAAATATTAGGGAAATAAAAAAAACCAGTTTATTAATAATGAATGCTCTGCATACCTGTCAGACTCTTAAGATTGAATTAAGACAAATTCATCTTGAAGTTTCACCTATTATATGAATATGATGTGAATAGCTTCTTTCAAAGACACAGTGATAAGGAAAGGTATTGGTTCACTAGCAAGGATTTTAACTGTAGAGATATGTAATAGGACAGCAAAACCTGGCATAGATTAGCCAAGTAATGCTTGGAAAAATAAATTTTTAGAAAAGAATATACTCACTTCAAGAAGTAAATTCTACAGGAATATCCACATTTCTCAGATGTCTGAAAAGATTCATATATTTATATATATAAAATGTATCTATCTATTAATGGGCAACAACCAAAAAAAAAAAAATCTATCCCAATGCTTACGGTTTCACAGTTCAAACATCTAGTTTCGTTAGTCAGTGTTCCCTGAAAAATCTCATGCACCCAGGTGAGTTCTTGTTTATTGTTCTCTTCAGCTTCATTCACGTTGCCATTTTTCAGTTTCCCATTTTGCTTTTCCTGTTTCTTCTCTTCCTGCAAAATGTCTGCAATGGTGTTGAGCAGGTAATTTAAAAACTCATGTGCATCCTGCTGCATGTAGTTGTCGAAGAGATCTGCGAAGAAGAGAGTCAAGATTTGTACAGCTGAGTATCCCTTCTGCCAAGAAAGAAATTTTTTTTTCCAAATACTTTTACTGGCCCTTGCTCAGCAAAGTATTTAGAATCATGCCAAAGAACAGTTTTGCAGCCAGTCACCCCGGCTTCAGTGAAGGAAAAGCTTTTGGGGGAAAGCTTCACCTCACCTAACTTTGCTGTCTAGAAAGTTACACCCATTGGAGTTAGTTGTGTAGGCTCCCATTAGAGACAATGAAGAGAGAAAGAGCATGACTCATCCTAAATTGTTTCCTTACACTAGACACTTACTGCCTAACTTTAGTCAGCACTGACTTCCATCCACATATTCCAAGTCCCTCAGACACTTAGGAACATCACAGAATTTTGACAGTAAGCCACATGGCTGGGAAAACCAAAGCCATTGGATGCTGACACACACTTGTGTGCTGTGTCTGGGATGGAGTTACCTTTCCTCTCAGCAGTCCACAGGGTGCTGTGCTTTGTAGGTGTGGCTAAAATGGTGTTGATGGCGTAACAGTGTTTCGGCTGATGCTGAGCAGCACTCACACAGCATCAAGGCTGTCCCTCCAAACCTCATCCTGCCCAAAGGCTGGTAGGCTGGGTGTGAAAGAGGTTGGGAAGGGGACATAGCTGAAGCAGCTGATCCAAACTGACCAAAATCATATACTATGCCACGTGACTTCATGTTCATCCTAAAATCTAAGAGACAGTTGGGTGGGTTTTAATTATTAAGATATATCCCTTCCAAACAAACTCCTACATATGCTAAGGCCCTACTTCCCAGGGAGTAGCTGGAAATCATCTGCTGATGGGAGGTATAGGATAAATCTCCTTTGGTTTTCCTTTGTTTCTGCATGTAATCCTTTCTTTTCTTTTTTTTTGCTTTTTAATTAAACTGCTTTGATCTCAACTCATGAGCTTTTTTCCTCTTATCTTCTCCCCCTACCCTGCTGAGATGAGGAGTGGAAGACAGGCTTGGTAGGCACCTGGCAGGCAGTCAAGGTTAACTCACCTCAAGTAGTAAAAATAATACCATCTAACAAAGCTCATTTTTCACACACAAGTCTGATGAGAAGAGACTTGTCCTGTTCAATATGAAATGCTTGCAGGAAGAGGGGCATATATCCCAGTGGTGATTTAGTACAGACTTCTCCAGTAAAGGCTTAACTTGCCCACCATGTCAAAGAAAAATGAATCTGTGTTCCCAGAAATGTGTATTTTTATCCCCCTGCTCCTGAAAAAGTTCATGTGGATTTCCTCAGAAAATATTGTACAGAACCTTTGGCTTTGTAGTGTCTAGCCTGGACATATAAGCAGGGTAATACACACTGTGTCTGGCCCTAATTTAAAAAAGCTGAAAATATAAGATCCAGTCTTTACAAGTGATCCCCAACAGTGTGGGGGCATTTATCACTAGATGACTCAGAGTTAACTTTTTCATAATTTCAAACGTCTGCTCTGAAATGAACAGTCTGCCCATTTATATGCTGTCACCAGGAAGCATTTTCTGCCAGGTGTTTGACTCATACTTTGTCTCTTCATTCAAAGCCTCTCTGTTTCTAAGCATACCACCCACACTGATATGAAACCAGGCCAAAATGGAGCTGTGACAGGCTTCTTTATCTCAAGATGTTCCTCATATCCCTTAGACAGAACTACTACAAGATTAGGTATGTGCTATTGCCAACTTAATGGTCAAAAGGTGTCTGATGCTTCACAAAGTAAGATTGTGTCCACCACTTTCAAGAACCAGAGCAGCAGCTGATGTGTAGTTGACTGACCACCCCACACCCGGTTCCTTATCCTCCAGGGTGTTCTGGAGTTGGTGGTGCCTTAAGCCTTCCTAGGTCACACAGTTTCTGTACTGCCAGCTGCCCTCAATGGTTCTCTCTGCCATACTCCACAAAAACAGAAATTAAAAATTACAGCAGTGTCACCCTATTCACAGCCCTAGCTCACTCTGCAGTAAGGTCTGCCCCACCATGCTGTGAAAACATCATTAATTCACACACCTCTGGGAGCATAAGAAATCTGGAATGGTTATTTCAAGCATAATACCATACACACAGATACTAAAATAATAATACACCCCACAAAGTACTAAAAGCAATTAACAAATCTAACCTGTATTTCTGATTAATATGATCACATTGTGCAATATTTATTTATACTTTTTTGATCAATGCATGAATACCTTAGAGGATTTCAGTTTTACACTTACCATTCTCTTTTCGTAACCTTGATATGAACTTCTTTGGTGGAATAACTCCAACTTTTTTCTTCTGAGTAGCAATACTGTGGAAAAGATCTGCCAGGCAAGTCAAGAGGTTTTCTTTCTTTTTCTGTTGGGCCTTGTATGATAACACATTTTCCCGAAATGGCCGGCAAAAATACAATGCCTGCAGCACGGAGTTACAGTAGCAGGTGTTCCCAAACTGCCATGCAAAATTAAAAACAAGCTTAATCCCTGTGCATCACAACAAAACTAGCTGTTCATTCAAATTCTGACTTCCGTCATTGTCACAAACCAGCCATTTTGCCATGTAGCTGCAGTAGAAATATATTTCCACACCCACCATGACACTTCATGGAAAAAACTATGGTGTTCTAAATTAACTAGGATACAAAGTAAAGGTTTCCACATGTAAGAGAAATATTTATTGCAGTGAATTTCATTAAGTTTATTTCCATACCTGGGCACTATCTTACTGCTCAGTAGCAGAATGACTAATGTTTTCAATGGAAAAAATTACTATATCTGTATCATTTCCATGGGAATAAACAAGTAGTTAAATGCTCTTCTCACTCATTCTCTCCTTGGCCAAGTAAAAAAGCTCCTTCTAAGAGTCCCCAGTGCAGAATGTTGTACCTAAACTTGTACATACTTTCATCACTTCCTCCCTCCCATTTCACAGCTAAAATAGACTTCTAACTTTATTGAAGTGTATGTTCTAATCCCTGGAAATATTCATAGAACAGTAAACTGTTCTCTCTGGGGGTGTATGAAGCCATTTTCAAACATCTGATACAGTTTTGTAATCCACTTTGCCTAAAATTGCAACAGGAGCAGCACTTAAAAAAAAAAAGACAATCCTGCATTAGAGTAAGATTGATAAGAGTAGGGGAGAGAGAAAAACCAAGAAATAAAGCTGATTTCAAGTAACACCAAAATGGTACTTACATTGACCAATCCAAAGTAGTGTTCATTGATTGGAAACTGCTCTGGGCCAATGTCTTTTTCCAGAGCAGAGGCATTGGTGCCCTATACGAAAAAAAAAAAGGGAAAAAAGTCAACACCAAAACAAAAAAAAAACAAAACAAAACAAAAAAATAATAATTTTATAGACACTGATGAAACCTAAAATGAAATTATGAACAGTATCAAGATAGAAAAAAAATTCTTTCCTTTCAGCTATGATTAGCCAAACTAACTCTGCCTTACTAATATGCAAGCACAACAGTCTCATGAGCCATTAAAAGTATTTGCAAATCTGAATAGTGGAGCTGGCCTGGCATGGACCCTCTAGTAATGGCTGATTAGAAGTGAACAGGTCATGACAGTGATTCTTCCCACACCCATCTACCCCTTATTTTTATTGTGGACATGGACATGTGGAACCCCTTACTCTCTTGCCTCATAAAGATAGTAGTTGATCTTCAGCACAACCCTAAAAACTAGTTCCTGGATGTAAGGCAGGTTTTCTAAGCATTACTGAAACCCCTCTGAATCCCTCTTAATTAATCATCAGCCTGTAACAATACTTGGGCTTCAGATGGGCACCCAGTTCTAGTAACATCACAAATGCTAAAAGCAAGTGCAATATACTTGTCGTTTTGTCCTATCTAACATTAAAGAGCACATAAGTCCAAGCATTGTTAGATCTCTTAGTCACTGCCCTGGTGTGGCAAGTTATGTTCAACTGTATCTTTACTCCAGCAGCAAAGTTGTTCAGGTGGTTTACAAACTGCTGGTTTGTAAGTACAACCACTGCTTTGGTATGCTACCTGTCATTTTGCTATATTAAAATGCCCATTTTTAAACTAGCTTAAGTTACCAAGCAAGTAAGGTAGATTGCTGCCAAAGCAAATGTCATGACACATTATAAGCTTGGCTCCATTCTTTGACACCCTCACTTCAGATACTTATAGACACTGATGAATTTCCCCCTCAGCTGTCTCTTGAGGGTGAACTGGCCCTGCTCCTGCAGCCTTTCCTATAAGACTGATGCTCCAATTCCTTAATCATCTTTTTTCCCTCCACTGGAACCGCTCCAGGAGCTCCATGTCTCTCTTGTCCTGAGGAGCCCAGACTCCTGATGTGGCCTCACCAGGGCTGATTAGAGGGGCAGGATCACTTCCCTCAGCCTGATGGCAATGCCCTTCCCAATGCAGCCCAGGACACCACTGGCCTTCTCATCCGCATGGGCACATCGCTGGCTCATGGACAGGTTTTGTCCCCAGGACCCTGAGGTCCTTCTCCAAAGAGCTCCTTTCCAGCAGGTCAATCCCCAGCCTGTGCTGGTGCATGGGGTTACTCCTCCCCAGGTGCAGGACCCCGTACTTGCCTTCACTGAATTTCCCTTCTGCCCACATCTCCAGCCTGTTAAGGCCCTTCTGAAGGGCTGCACAGCCAATTTGGGGTATTGTCCACTCCTCCCAGCTTTGTGTCATCAGCAAACTTGCTGAGGAGGCATCTGTCCCTTCATCCAAGTAATGTATGAGTAAGTTAAACAATTCCCAATATTGAGCCTTGGGGGACACCATTAGTGTCAGGCCTCCAACCAGACCCCATGTCACTGATTGTGACTCCCTGGGGTCAGCCAGTTCTCAATCCACTTCACTGTCCACTCATCCAGTCCACACTTCCTGAATTTGTCTGTGAGGACATTGTGAGAGACAAAGTCGAAAGCCTTGATGAAGTCAAGGTAGACATTTGTTCAGACTTCATCAGCTAAAATTTTCAGAGTAACTGGTAATCAGATTTAAAATTCTCATGTCCCTCGCCCCTTTTCTCCCCAAGGCCTGATTTCTGTTTCCTCACTGCACCTACCATAACCACTGCTTGTCAAATTAGATTATTTGACATCAATTCATTAAAAGAAGATTTAGTCAACAGAATCAGCAGTGTGAAACTCAGAACAGGTGCTCTTTGAAAATTTGCAAGCCTTGAAAGTAAAACATCTTCTTTAAGTTGACAGGTTCCAGAAAAGCTCCAAACTTTTTTTTCCACATCCCCTTCTCAGATCTTTTTCCATTCTCTCTCTTTCTCTCACATACACAGAGTTCATTGCTCAGACCAAGTGTATGTTATTTCCTAGAAAATCCCTTTGAGACTGAAGTACTTTACAAGTACAGGTCTTCATGAAAAGCTTCATAAGGGATACATGTTCTCACCAGACACTGCTAAGCCTTGGTGAGAAACTTGTAAAAAAAGATTGATCAATACAAAGCAATTATTGGCTACTGTTCAACAGAGATGACAGTATGATAATTATGTAAGCCTCATACTAAGATTAGTTTCATTGCTTGGAAAGTCAACCTTGCCAAAGATACACATATTCAGTAAAGCATCTGACATTCCAAGAGGGAGGAAACTGATAGACATTTGCCTATCAGATATTAGCAGTGAAGCAAACAGCCACTTACTCTCAAAACCTTGTCTGATACAAGAGAAACATGACTACAGAAGATTAATTCAGCTTCTGAGGAAAGCCATCTGCATATAAATACTCATTGTACAGCATTCGGATCAAAGCAAAAGTTTTCTTTGATTACACTTTTAATGTCACAATCAAGTTCTGTAATATAACAATGATATGGGTGTTTTTCCAGTTTTGTTGGAAGTATTCTCCACACTGAAATCAATTCTCCCTCTACAGTTAATGGAAAATACTATCTCTAAAAAGTAACCTTCTACTCTTTCATAAACTACAGGTTAGTGTATTCTGTTAGACAAATACAGTGCAAGTGCTCTGCTAACTAGTTGCTCCTACATTACTGATTTGCCTTTCCTCCAGGCCCAGGGTTTCCTACTTCAGAGGATGCCAGATGGTTGGACAAACCCTTTCTCATATTTAAATTTTCTTGTAAATATTGTGAGAAAGAGCAAGAGTTGGGATTTACCAAACAAAATTATCCCTGAAAACCAAACAAATTCATGACAGGTACTAACCAATCTTCATATAAAAACTACATTGCATGGAAATTTCCAAAATACTTGCTGTTGAAAAAAAACCATGCTAAGTAACATCTCATCCTGGAGCTTTACCTCTCCAAATCCAGGCCTTTGCTGTTGCAAATGTAAAATAAAGTACTGTGTGCCAGTGACCCAACAAAACAGTGAGGCTAAATTCAATCTTTGGTAAAACTGACATAACTTGCTCGGACTTCGTTAGAAGTTGTGCCTTCTTGTATCAAAGGTAATTTCAGTCTGTTTTATTCTGAGGTCTCCAAAAAGATGCTGTTAAAACCATTGAAAAAGAAGTCTAGGAACATAGGTAAGAAGCACAGAGACCTAATGCTTCAAAGAAAGATATATTTCTTATATGGAGAAAAGAATGTGGACAGGCTACTTAGTAAAACTGGAACCATGTCACATTACATATGAATTACTTGTTTTGTGTATGAAGTCTCCTCAATAAGCAGTTGACATGAGGACAGGAGAAAGAAATTTTTTCCAACAAAGTATGTCAGAAACTGTACACTCAATTCATGTTTAAACTGAAAAAAAGTGTTATTAAAGATGTGTTAAATGTGGTTCAGAATACAGTTTAAATTAACCATATCAAATATAGAAAACATATTAGTTTACTAAGGTTATTCTACAGAAAAGTCAACCATGATTATTTGACATGGTTTTCAGCATGTTTGTGTTTGTTCTCACTCCCAGCAAGTCATTTTGGTTACCTCCACAGTGAAAACCTGCTCAAACATTTTAATGCAACCACTCTCTATTGTTTTATAAGTGCTTCAGCTAGGAGAAATATCCTACTACAGTTGAATCTACTGTAGTTCCATAAAAATAAGCAGGAACAGCAGTGTAGCTACAGAGCCTGAAATGAGGAGAGGCTGCATAAGTCAATGAAGTGGGATTTGGGAGTATTCAATAAAGTCATATCAGAGTATAGAGACAGTAAAGGACACTGGCTCCTTTCTTAAAAGAATATACTAGTGAAGGAAATGAAGTGAAGTGACTGTGGTGGCCAGACCTTACGAGAATGAGAACTAGGTCAATGTGGAAACTCCTACTATGTATTCTGTGGTGTTGGAACTTTGATTTCTCAGAAGTCTGACCACTCAATTCAGCAATCAGTATTCAGTCTTCGTAAAATGGCAAAGACATACTGCTGGAGACATAGACAAGAACAGGTCCATTCAGGCCAAGATTTCTGCCACAGCATCGCTCCAACAACATTTTGCCCATATGACCTATATTTTTTACTCTTGTTATTTTGCCCTAGACCTCGCAAAGGATAAGATGACTGGTTTGCTTTTCAGCTGAATTTTCTGATAATGTTGCTAAGAGTTTCATTTGTGCTTTGCATCACATGAAACAGATTAAGTAAAAAAACCCCTGCTGTTCCTTTACACTTCAGCATGTAAAAAAACCCCCCAAATTTCAGAGGAAAAAAAGACATCAGAATAGTTCATTAAATCACATGTAGCAAAGTAATCTAAATACAATTATGCTATGGAAGATGAGAAATGGACAAGAGCTAATATGAAAATGTTAACAGAAGACAGCGAATCAGACTAAACTTTGTACTGTGACAGCTATAAAAATAGCACTAACTCTCTAGAAACATGCATGTGTTTAACTTAAAGTAAATTAATACAGTAAAGAAATTTGGACTTTTCATAAGCCACCTATTAAGTGGGTATCACTAAATAAACAGAAACATGGTATGAAAAACATAAAAATTGATTAAATTTTTCTTTGTACAGAAAAATATGTTTGTACAAAGACAAAAGAAATAAGAAGAAATATCTTGTTCACAAGAAAATCTAAAAAATATAAGGGAAAAAACCCATAAAAATTGAATAATTAAAACAGAAATTTAGCAAATATATAAAGAGCAAGAGATCAATGAAGGAAGATGGCTGGTCCATGACAAAGGGTTTCAGATCATATTAATTTATAGGTTAGATTTCTTTTTTCTTAGTGTTCAGGGAAAGTGAGAGCAACACGAGAGAAACAGTGGTGTTTCCTGAAGGGAGAAACTGAAGACTTAAGAGAAACTAACAGTGATGTTTGGGCTGGTAGGGGAGAAATTAGAGTAAAAATAGAAATGGCTTCAGGGCTAGGCAGCCTGAGTTTCAGGATTTAGGAAGGCATAGCACATGGAAGGAGAAAAGAAGATAAAGAAAGATGGGTAAGGCCTCCTGACCAACAAATGGTAGTGATGGATAACTCAAAAGAGAGGAGGCAACTGCAAATAAAACCCAAAATCAGCTTCCAGAAGCAACACAAAGAATCAAGAGTAAAAGAAGAGCTAGCAACAGCTCAGCATGCAGCATATATGCAGCTGCTTGCAACAGATACATCACCTGTCCCAGTGCTGGACTTTGACTATCTTCAGGAACAATCTCAAGTTTCAGAGAGATATGGTGAGTAACTGAACTCGCCGAACCAGCCTTCTTAAAAACTCATAGATATTAAATGCCAAACCTGAAATATTTCTATAATTTTTAAAGTGTAAGTCCCACAAGACAGCTGAATTTAACCAGATTAGCTCTCTTCATTCTGCAAGGAAATGCTTTTTGTTCCTTCAGCAAAGCTATTTTGGGCCTTTGTTGCCACAAGAAAAAAAAAGGGAAAGAGAGGATTCTATAAAAACACATAGGGGATCATAGTAAACAGCAAAAGGACCTTGACTGACTGAAAAACTGCTGTGTATTCAAATATCAAAGGAAAGATGATTTACCAAAATGTATCTAAATAAACTATTTTTGTACATTTTTTCCGAAGAGTCTTCTGATCATTAAGGCAAATTATAAGAGCTTAAAAGGATAGGTCTAACCTATTTTTTCTTGCTGGGTACACTAAACTATCTCTCTTTACAGATCTAAGTATTGCGTATACCACAAATAACCTCAGCTCTTTACTGTGTAGTTTCCAAGAAACAGATAAAAATTGCAAGACCTGAAATCCTGAACCACTTCAAATCTTGGACAAAGTTTTTAAGGTACTCAGTCTTACACACCTGACAAACTTGGTTTTCTCAAAGCACAAAGCAACCAAGTGCTGGAAGTGAGGTTCTAGTGAAGTGTTGCAAGTTCAGTGTCTATATCCATAAGCAATTTTTATAAAATATTGACCTTTAAACTTTCCAGGTTTAGACAGCTTTTACCGAACTGCAACTCAATATCCTCTTGCTAATCTGTATCCCCATCTTAATTGTTCTTGGATTAGTGGCACTCGGGCTTTTGCTGGAAGAAGCAGCAAAACCATTGGTTTTGGCCAGTTTCCTTCTTCAGAACGCATAGCATCAAGATGGCTTCATGAATCAAAACAAAACTGAGATTTGCTTACAGACTATTAATTTCTTCAATAACATTTTTGTCTAGGCCACCTAGACTGCATATGTGGTGCCTCAGAGCATTCTAAAAGCAAGGCACCTTCTAAACTTCATCACAGCTGCACCAGCTGGAATACTCTGATAACCTGGAGACAGAAACAGGAACATCTTCATTAATTTTCCATACAAGATGAGTAATGAGGCTACAGTTATGTTGCAAGACAGATTTAGAATTAAAAACTGTTTTTTGACAGTATTTTTTAGACAAATTCTCTAAGGAGCTGAGACAAGTGCAAGATTCTGCACATAAAGAGAAGAATCACTATGTACAAAATGGGAAATAGCTGACTAAGGTAGTATTGTTCTAAAAAAAAAAGAAAGAAAAGGGAAGTCTCTGTGTAGTGCAAGATGAATAAGCCACAGGTATGCAGTGTTATGTAAAAAAAATCCCCAAAAACACAACAACAAATGTTGACAACATAATGAATTCTTACAGGTGGTAGTCTACAAAGTTCTTAAAGTAACTTTCCTGTTTAACTTGTCAGTGGTAAGACATCTTGCATCCAGGTTTGGGTGCCTGGTTTCAAGGAAGAAAAAGGTAACTGGAAAGAATCCAAAAGAAGACAGTCAAAATGGAAGACTCAACTCTAGAGAAAAGTGACCTATATAAAAGGGTTGAATGGGGTTGTGTTGCATAAGGCAGAAAAGGCTGCATTAGGCAGAAAAGTGCATGACAATATTTTCAAGTCTACAGTTTGTTACAGAAAGGAACTAGTCTGTTCTTGGTCTCAGCAATGGACAGGATGAGAAGTACCAACCTCAAATTACTGTAAAGTGGATCCTGGTAAGACATTAAGAAATGTGATGTAGTTCCTATCATTGGAAATCTCCAACTTTGGCTGACCTACCTCAGAAATAACACAGGTTTATCATATTTAGTGAACAGTTGGAGACTTTATTGTCTTGGAATGCTTTAGATGCAGCTGTTACAAGGCCGTTAATTGAGAAATCAAAAATCAAATTAAATAACTGAAACACACAATATCCAGTCATGGCTTGTTTGAAACTCTCAGCAAAACAGCCTTTTCTGCAAAGGCTGAGCATACCTAAGAACATGGGTTACAGTGGAATACTCATGGTGGCAATGCTTCTTCCCCAGAAGCACTGATACACTGTTGTGATAAGTACATAATGTACATGAATGTATATGAGTGTATCTACCAAGCAGCCAACCAAGGACAGTTTCTGAGGCTAAAGGAAGATCAGCAGAAGAGAATTGGTTGATTGCTTCTCTGACTGGCCAGGACTTGCACTCCACACACTGTGGCTCTTCAAATCCATCAGAACCTCACCTCCTGTGTGGCACTTGCCCACCACACACAGTTAATCAGGGTCCAGAGTCTGCTTGTAATGTCATCTCTTCTACAATTCAGATTCACTCAGCCTTGCTGAGCTATAACTAAGAGGTTCCTTTATTGAGGTGTTTAGCACAACCACTGGTTTAGTCTTAATTCAGCAACATGAAGCCAAAGACTACATGTATCTAAAAGAAACACACTGTAAACCACACACTGTGTTCATGGATCGTCCTTTTGTGCTTCCTTTCTAATCAGCTAGTAAGTACACAATAACCACTTTAGCCATTAAAAGGTATCCATGCCAGAAAAGCCTCAGCCATTACTTGAGGTTATACTTTGGGAATGATATATCAGGATGTTTCTCATTTTGCATATACTCTATCCAATAAAAAATATCTTTTGTGGACTTCTGTTTATCTTTTGATGGAAAGCACACTTTCTGTCTCTTAGTCCAGTACCCATTTGTCAGCCACACTCTCAAGTTTCTCATTACTTCAGAAAGCCATTGCAATATTTAGACTTCATATTCTCCATACTTTTCATATTTTTGTTTCTATGTTTTGTATATCATGATGAAACTGTGCACTCTTGAGACTATGTTTCTAATACTGCATTGCTTGAAATGTCTAACTACAGATGTAAAATTTTATTTTTCTTTATCAATCTAAATATGACTTCAGATAACTGTTTTATTGTCTGTCACATATTATTTTGTCTTTATCTCTATTTATGGGAAGACATAAAAGACATGAAGGGTTGCAGGTTGTCCAAATGAATAAATCCAGTTGAAAGTCATAGTGATCAATTCTGTAACCAAATAATATTCTTATTGTATGAAACAGGATTTCACTATTTTCACAGCATTAAAATTGAATTTTTTTTTTTGTATCAAGCATTTTCCAAATCTGTTTGTAGTTTGTGTGTTCATTCTGCCAATGTCCTATATTCAAACAAATCCTGAAATGAGCCTCTAAAATCATGCTACTAAAAACAAGTACCCAAAAAAATCCAACATTTATTCTTATTTGTTTCCTGAATATAGAGACTCCTAGGCTTGTATGTTTTTTCTCTACAACCAGTTTCTAGGACGGTTAGAAACTCTTTGTTTGTTTGTTTGTTTTAAAATGAAAGCTGGAATTCATACGTATTCACATAATTCCTGATGAATTGTGTGAATGTTTTCATACAGAAAACCAGCTATTTTTATGAAACTCATAACAATGAAACTATGAGAAGAAAGAGTAACATGAAACAACAATAAACCCCTGAAATTCATCCAAGAAACAGCAATTTTTTTCCAAAATATATCTATACAACAACTACCAGAAGTAACTGTGAGGTTATCTCACATGATATCTTGTATCAGAGAAATCTGAATGTGTTTAGAGTATTCTGTTTATTGAATTGTCAGAACACTATGAAGTGTTAATTGGAATATTTGAAATACTATTACAAAATTATGAAAGCGGGGAATTAATACCTGTTCTCAACAGAATTCTAAAAGAGAGAAATATGGTCCACAGAGCTTGTTAGCCAGATCAGTATAAATGTATGTCAATACATTCTCAAATGCTTAGATGTCCTTCACTGCACATAACAGTAATATCCCTAGGCCACAGCTGCAGCATGAGCTTGACTCAGAACTCAAGGCTGTACCTAAAGCTCATCAACAGAGAAACATACAGCAGAGGATTTCAGTAAGCATGAAATGCCAGCATGCCGGTCTACCTTTGAACCAGCATTTGGTGCTTGGGTCATTGGGTTATTTCACAAAAACAATAACCAAAGAGAATTACAGCATTGTAGGGGCTACATCACATCCCTGGTTGGTGTCTGCAGCCTACAAGTGTTACAAGGCACTGGCTGTTGGTATTCCCTCAAATAGAGTTTTATCAGTGTGTCTTACGCTTCTTCATATCTATTGTACCTGTCCTACATGAAAGACGACAATTGCCTATTGTATACATCCCTCAGTGGTGTACACAGTGTGCCCACAGAGTGAATGAGCTTTTACAGCATCTGAAGGGCAGGTAAGTTGAACATCTTGGGGACTACACCCCCCTTTTCAGTGAATGTGGCCATCATGCCCACATAAGAGTCCCGCTGACTTCTTCAGACACAATTGCCTTTATCCCCTCCAACCCTTCAGCACAAGTTTTAGCTCTTAGTTCTCATTAGGCAAATCAGTGAATAATAACTAGAACTATTGCTATTATTATAGCTTAAGGGACAAAACTGGTAGAAGACAATAGAGGAATTTTGTTTAATTCTAGAAAGTTGTGCATTTAAATGTTTACTACAAGTAAATGTGCCAAGTGAAACTTTCCCTGAGAAATATTTTTTTCTTACTGGATAGCTCCCACTGTGTCTGTCTCAGCATGTGACAGCTTATCCAGTGAATATATAGTACTAAATTTCTTTTGCAAGCAAGTTAAATACTGTCCCTGTCTTTCTTGCTTCACTACACTTGTTATGATCCTGCCTGGAAAGACTAACAATCTCTACCATCTTTAGGAGATCAAAATTACAACCCAAGATACCAAACATCAAGCACTCAACTTAATAGAAAACATACATCCAAAAATTTTGCCTAACTAGGGTCTCTTGAGCTAAATTAATTCAGCTAAATTTCAGTCATTTTTTTCCCCTTCAGGACATGAGAGCATTTGGACAAACACACACAAAAAACTTTGTCAAGGAAAGACTACCATTGAAACGATAATCTAAGTTGCATTCAGGGAGGGACAAGTATTTCAGGACCAATTTCTACCTCTGTCTCTCTACCCCTACTCCCCCCCACCCCTGAAAATCAACCAGACATCATTGTTTGGATTTTTGGGACTTTTTTTTCAAAAACCAAAGACCCTCTGTGAACACTCTCAAGTGGAATGGGAAAAAATAAAGACCAGAACATCATTTTTTATTACTGAGTTCAACCAGGTTAAAAAACTTAGAAATCTACTATTATGTAGCATTATCTAGAAAAACATATTACCTAAGAACTACACAACCATTTCTTAGTCCACAAATTGTCAGTAGCTCAGTTTTTTAAGCACTATATTACAGTGTGGGAACAAGGTCTGGGAATCAGCATCTTTGTCTGATAGATTTCTACAGATGTCCTAAATCAAACTAGCACTGGAAATATTTAGGTTTTATAAAGACAAAATGTTTACTTTTATACCTCTAGCCTTCTGGATGGTTGTCATAGCTTCTTCTACAGACCACTGAGTTCAAGTCCACCAACGCATCAGAGTGGACACATTTTGAAGGAGCCATAATGCAGTGTTGCCAACACTTGCAAGAATTTGTATTTCTCTTACAGTCCCAAATTACTGTAGCTGTCTAAAAACTCCACTTTTTTGCCTAAAAGAACTTCCAGTCCCCGTGGATTATCCAGAAAAGACTAAATGTGACCAATACAACATAGCATCTCTAAAAGCTAAGTACAGAGACCTCAAGGAAAATGTAGCCTTAAAACATTATTATCATTAAACCAACTGCACCTTCTGTCACAGTACCATGAGCTAGAATTGCCTTGAAGTATGAATCCTTGTATGCCTTTTCTGCTTGAGGCTGTCCTTCTTCCCTTCAGTCTCTTCATCTCTCAGATGCTACTTTTGCAGGATATACGGGCAATGACAGCCGAGCAGCACACCATTACAACAACCTCATCCATTCTGCTGTGAATCTGCTCAACCTTTGGGAGAAGCATGCTGCGTAAAAGTGCATCTGTCTGAAGCACACAAAAAAATCTGAGTTCCTAGTACTTTATGCCAAGGTCTTACATTCACCTATGAGTCTCCAGCTCCCCTTCATGTGGTGCTCTTTCATACAGTTTGCAGGGTATCATATCCACCATTAATCAGCAGTAAAAACTAGAGCCTGCCTCAGAAAAAAGGTAAGTGCACCCAGGTTTTCTGCTCAGTCCTATACTGTTTCCTGAATCTATCTTTGCAGTATTCATGGCCCACTGGACTGGAAATCATTAAGAACAATGAAAAATTCAGAAAACTTTTTACTGTTGGTGAAGAAATGTGAGCACCCAGGTTATTATACCTCAAATCTGGATTTTGTATTAATTCTTTTAACCCCAGAACCAGCTCACCCTCTGCATTTCAGAGCAGGCATTTCAAAGGGAGGACTGAAGTTTAAATCAAAACTATGCATGGGATGTCCCAGGCATCTCATTTGCAACAAAAGAGAAATCCCACTTAAGTGGAACTGTGGACACGTGGAAGGGGAGCAGGCTTGCAGTCTGCACTCCCTCACCCAGACCCCGCAGGAGCCAGGCCTCTGTGCCCATTGCCTTACTCTAGAGACAGGCTCCATTCTCCAGGGCAGATCAATGGTATGTGTGGCATCAGCAGCACAAGGCATGCTGGGGCACCACATGGAGGGAAGCTGGCAACTGTGTGTAGCTGCTCTTGAAGAACCTAGAAAAAAGGGTGAAAAATACAGACTAAAACCTCAGAATGTACAGTAATAGGATTCTCTTCTGTTTGCATTGGGTACTTAGCATGCAACCATTTCTTTGGCAAGTTTGCTACTAGCCTTAGACAAAGTCTGAGCTTTCCCTCTTGTCAAGAAGTTTCGAAAACCTAAGCCAAATTAAGTGCTCCAAGTTTGTTAGAATTAAAATTAAATCCAAGCACAATGCAGAAAGCATCCTTTCAACAGTTCCATGTGAAGAAAAGCAGCAAAGTGAACATAACAAACAAAAATATTAATGTTTCCTTATTCCCTCCTAATTGCCTAGTCTGGTTTAGAAAAAGGTAAGTGGTTCAAGAGCACTTTACATACAGCAGTCCTCTTAGAGCAGCATGCAGTGCAAGTGAAACCCTGTCAGCTCTAAAGCCAAGACTTCCTAGAACAGGTACCTAGCATCGGGATCCAAAAGAGTGTTATTAGGCATCTAAACATCCTCCTTTTCTGTGTAATCTGGGGAGCCCCTGGCCCTGTGAGACCATACGGTGCCTGCCTAAGAGCGCTAAACAGGATCATTAATTTAACCTGGATTCAGAACCCAACTCTGGTCCTTTCGCAGGATTATTAGGGCAGGAGGAAGGGCAGGAGGAGGAAGGGCGGGCCACGGCTCCGTCTGCAACGCGTCTTGGCCGGGGTCAGACCCGCTCCGGGGGGCCCCGTACCAGTTCTGCATCTCCGTCCCTCCCCGGCCCACGCCCGGGCTGCTCCAGGAAAACTCCTCGGGACATCTTCACTCTCTGTCGGCCAACTCCATCCCAGGCACTTCCCGGCGCAGCCTGCCCGTCTCCCCCGCCACTGGGCAGGGGANNNGGGCAGGGGACGGAGCGGCGCGGTCGGGCTGCGCCCCCGGGGCAGCCCCCGGCCGGCCCCCGCAGGAGCTGCCGAGCCGCCCGCCCCCCGCCAGCACTCACCATATTACAGATGGAGGCGATGTTTCTGACAGTCATTAGTCTAAAGGTTGCAGCGATCCCACACCGCCATCTTTATAAGGTGAAAACAGCCCCGCTCATGGTGGGAAGAGCGCAGGAAGGGATAGGGGGCGGCGGCGGCTCCTGCTCCGGGGCTGGGATAAAAGCAAGAGGAGGGGACTGCACAGGCACCCTTTGCGCCCGCAGAACAGCGAGAAGGACGGACCTTCCCGGCCTCCCTCCTCCGGGCGAGTGACCGGGAGCTTCAGCAGCACGGAGAGAGCGGCCGCATCTCCGCTCCTTCCGCCTCGGCCTCTCGCAGGTCCGCAGGGCCCCGGGCTCCCGCTGGAGCGCTCAGCCGCGCCTCTGCGCCAGCCGGCACCGCGCTAATCTCTCCCTTCCTCCTCCTCCTCCTCTTCCTCCTCTCCTGGCGGCTGCCGCTGCCGCTCGCCGCTCCATCGCAGCGCCGCGCCCGCTGATCCGCTCTCACAGCGCCGGCGAAGGGACGGGAAGGGAAGGGAAGGTCAGAGGCAGCGCCCCGCACGGGGCACCCAGCGGGCCCGGCGGGGTGGCCCCGCCGCAGCCAATGCGCTGCGGGGCCGAGGGGTGCGGGGGAGCTGCGCCCGCCGCCTTCCGCACCGACTCTCCGAGAGCGGCCGAGGTGCCTCAGCCGTCGGGCCTGGGATGGCCACGGGGCTGCGAAACCCGGCCTCGGTGTGCACAAAACCATACCGGCAGGCAGGAGGGTGAAGGACAGGAAGGCAGAGTGCAGGCAGGAGGACGTAAATGTGTGGCAGGGACGGCGGCACTGTGCTTTGGGACATGTTCTCCCCACCTAATTAGAGGTACACAGGAACCCAGGCACTTGCAAGACCCAGAACAGTAGGCTGGAATGTAATTGACTGCCCGCAGCTGGTGTTTTGTATTGCCATTCATGCAGATAACATATATCTTCATAAATGCTGTTTTGGGACTGTGTCCACACCACGTGTGCAAGTGCTCACTCACAAATTCACATGTGCCATTTATACAGCATGGTTAATGTAATAATCTCAGTTTCTCTTCAAACACAAACAAGTCGAGGCCCATTCCTTTCTCCAAAGTAGAGCAGTGTGAGTATATTAAATTTACACACGTGATAACAGACACAAGGTTGTTAAATAGCTAACTTGAGGTCACATAGCAAATCTCAGAGAGAAAAAGAACAGAGTTCAGCTAGGGCAATCCTCATCTTAAAATTCCCCGTTCCATAGCAGATGTTACTTTTTTACAGCAGGAGCTTAAGGCCTGTTTATTGTTCCTCTGCTATGCTGAGGAAATCATGCAAATGAAGAGAGAAAACTACTAACATTTCTACAGACACCTCTGCTCCTAACAGCACCTAAAGTGTGGCATGCCCATGCTTGGCTACACCTTTCTTTTCATGATGCTAGAATAAAATAATTTCAGCCTATAGAGTCTGGATCCACAGGCTTTATTTACAGGAAACATTCTGAAGTCAGTGGGTTTTTTTAATTATTATTTCAAAAGAAGGTCTATGATTACTAGTAAAAATCTGGCATCAGCAGTAGCATTTAAAGATAAATTCCTGCCCTGAGAATCCTGTTAGATAAGTGGCCTCAATCCAGCTCATTGTGGGCAAGTGCCCACTGTATAAAAACAGTATCAAATTTGGCATTAGTTGGCATCCTGTTGACAGGTTCAACAAAGAAACTCAAAATGTAGGTATCACAGAGAAAGAACTTTCTTTCCTCAGTAAACTGGATTAGTTATATTAAATCATTGCAGACATTCAAAATACCGAATGGAGAAAGATATTTGGACATAATGGAGTGAAGTCCTCAGGGCCACTAAACTGCTTCATAAATCCAGAAATCACTATGCAAAAGAGCCATTAAATAACATCACTGAGAAAAAAATAATCTCAGGTATAATTCTATTAAGTTCATGGTCTTACAGTATGTGTGAATTTGGTACCAAGTGTTTAATTTGCTTAAGCTCAGAGGATTGGATTACACAGGATATGACAGGTTTTCTCAACATAACCAGGGAAAATGGGAGTTAAGGCAACGTGTCAGGACTGCAGCAATCAAGGCCTGATTAGTTCCCAGTGCATTTCTAAGTAGCCTGCAGAGACTGGACAGTACTGCACTGTACCTGGTTTTTAAACTCTGATTCCTGCTATTCCAGAAGCCTAACCATGTATTCTTTGCTGCAGCCAGCTTATTCCAATTTACTATGGAGAATCATACTTGCTCTCAGTGAAAAGTTATGGAGCAAATGAATGGGTTTGAAAGGTGATAAAAAATTTAAATGAAACAAAATGCAGGATCTAATAAAGCCATTTGCCTCACATACATTTTAATGTCAATAACATTATTTCCATAATACAAACTCCAGAGAAATTATAGGAAGTATGAAAACAAAAAAGAAAAAAGTGGTATTCTCATAATTTTGTTTTTCTCAATTGCCAATTACTTCAGGGTAAGTTTTCAGTTGTTTCTGTTCATTAAATTTCTCTCTTTTTTTGGACACAGAATTAAATTGCTACTAATTAAGCACTTATTGCTTGTTTAAGGAAATATTTGTAAATATACACACACACATCATTCTGTGAGCAGTTCAGTACCACATTCCTTAATGCTAATACAAATACTCTCATTTAAAGGTGGACACATTTCATGTCTTATTTCTTAAGGTTAATAATAAAAATAGGGAATAATATACAAGTGTTTATGTGTCAGTTTGACAATAGTCTAGCACTGTCTTTTTTGCTCTTCAGACATCAAAACAGGAAAGACATATTCATGCTTGAAATGGACTGGTGTGTATTTTTGTTTTCTTCTGCTGTTGCCATTTTCAGGAATAGAAACTTTATTTCTGTAGCTCTTTGAAGATAAAAAAGTGCTAAGCAATGCAACAAATGCTAGTTACAAACTTTATAGGAACTGTATAAATAAAGAACAGTGCACAATTGTTTCCACTCTAAAGCATTGGCCTATCTCTTTACAACAAACAACTAACCCTGTGTTTCTTCTGAGTGTTAGACAAAGAGAAGGAAAACAAAGGACTATTTATAACCTAAGGGTGCTTATATAATTTCTGTTGAAAGGTCAAAAAACACCTCCTGCATTTAATTTTAGATCCATCTTGGTCTCATCTGGTTATACACTTGAACATTTTTATTTCACTACGTAAAATATGGGCCTATTGTAAATATCCTCTTAAATATCCTCTAGCAGAGGTGTGAACTTCCATAACATTTTCCATCTGACTTTTTCAGAGTATTTTTCAAACATTCACTCAGACTTGTCAAATTATTGGGTGGCAGGTCAATATTAGCTTCTTTTACAAAGCAAGAAAATCGCCAGCAGAAATTTGGTGAGTTGTCCAAAGTTACACAGGAAAGTTGGTAGCAAATCTGAGACTAGAGTATCTGCTCATTCTGTGCTGCAAAGGGGATATTGCATTTCCTCTCCAGAAATCTTGGAAAATTCCACAGACGGTTCATTTATGTTATTCTTGTAATAAACTTGGGTCCAGAACCAGGTAATCATCAGTCAGTTTTGCTGAACAAAACAATTTGCTGTTCCAAACTGCTTTTGTTTGGAACAGATCAAATTTAGGATATCTTTCCAACCAATTAAAAGGTTGTTTTAATGGAAAAAGCAGTTAAAACAATACTAAGGTTTTCTGGAAGCATGGGAAATATATGATACGGATTATAAGAGAATTCAGATATCTGAAATACTTTCAGTGCTGTGTAGGTTTAGAATTTTACAATTTTTTAATATGTTTTGTATCCCATATTAAGTTATGTTCTACCAAAAAATAGCAAAATGTCTTTAACAAAATGACAAATGTGTAGACACAAGAATGAGAAATCAGGATTTTCCATGAAGCTTGGCCCTCGCTGCAGAACAGACTGGCAGCTTTATTGCAATGCCAAATGCCAGCTTGCAGACTGTGGATTGAATCTCTGACACATGGCTCATAGCAGGCCCATGGAAACCACTCTACCTGCACCTGAAATTCTAGTGGTAAGAGTGAGTTGTAGTCCATGAAAAATTCATGGAAATTCATGGAAAATGTGGAGAGCCTAAAACCATAAAACCAACCCAACTTTGGAATTACTATTCTTCTTTATGACTGTCATCTTCAAAGCAACCCTTACTGAACACTTTCACATTATCTGAGAAATTATTTCTCTTGATTCAAAATACTGTAAAACTTCGTATTTTGGTGACAGTATGACTTGTCAGGATTCTAAAGATAAAGCATGGAAAATAAAACTGTTTTAAATTGATCCCTGAATCTTGCCTACCTTTTGCTAGTATAAGCATTTTACTAGTTTGCAAGTAGAGAATACCATCTCTTCATTTTTCTCAGACATTACTGCTTTACAGAAGAAAACAAAACACTTTTACAGCATCTGACATCATCTTTTTTGGCCAGACAGCAGATCTGAAAGCCCAAAGACAGCAGAATAAGACAGATGCAAATACACTGATGTCAGTGTACCAAATGCTGACTGAGTAGATACAAGAGGTCTAATAGTTCTCTAGTGAAAGCCATTAAATTCTATTCTGTGAAGGGGCTGTTAAAGTCTCTGCAGTCAGTTCAATGTCAATAATGGCCTAGAGGTGTGATTCTCTCACAATACCTTACTCTTGCCCTTTCCCTTCTGCTGAATTTTGTTTCAAATGCATTGTGTTGAGAGCTTGGAACAGTGACAATAAGAGAGCTTCAGTGAATTGCTTCATCAGTTTAAATTGATGCCTTTTTTTCCTGGTTTCAGGAATGAACACTAGACACGGTTGGCGGTTAGAGGGTCAAGGGTCATTTACCTCAGGATTTTAATAGGATCCTGTTCTGATACATCACGTCATGAAGCCCACCATGCATGCATGCTCTTCCCCTTTTTCTTCTTCTCTTTCTCCTCTTCTTCTGTTGTATTCCCTCCATTTTTCCTCCCACCCCACTCACACACACAACTTATAGATTTAATCTCCCCGGGGGGGCCAATAAGTTTACAGAACATATTCTACTGAGGGGAGCTATGGCTCCTCAAGATAGTAGAATGTTTGGTCTTTTAGCTCTACAGGACTTTGGAACTATGCTGAGTTATCAGACTTAGAGAAGTACAAGTATGCATGCTAATACTTGTGGATACACAGAACTGTGTAAAAGGTATAAAAAGAAATAACAAAAAATCCTTTTGACATCAAATAATACCAACCTTCCCCACACTCACTACTCAAGTAAAAATATTCCCACCTTTCCAGAAGGTAGAAGCTTGGAGAATGGCCTCTTTATCAGGTATATTATTCAGCAAGGGAGCTCACTAGCAAACTTTACTGGCATTTTTCTTACCTATACAACATGTGCTTTCAGGTGGAAAAATACCATTTCAATTCTGATCATAGATATTGGCTGGGAAGAGATAACCAAAAATTTTAACCATGGAAGTAATTTATTAAACAAAAAGAGACTTGCTGAGCAAAAATAACAGAAAACTGAAGTTTTTAACAGAAATATAATGCTATTTCTGCCTCTGGAAAATAAATAATGATTCTGCCTTGCCTTCCACTTCTCCAAAGATTTTATTTATTATTTTTATTCTATTTCACAAGCTCCAATTTTAACTCACAAACATCCTCATGTTGAGGATGAGGACAGATAACTGTAAGTGGCATTTAGTCTATTTTCAGCATGAATTTAAAATATCCTTTTCTGTCTATTAAATTGTGCATAAATTAATTAAATTACATTTTTATTATATTACAATCTCAAAATTTTAACCAAATTACATATTTTATATATATATGTGTGTGTGTAAAAATAAAAGGTTGTTACATTCTAAGGTTCCAAACGTGACAATTATTTAATGCCACTGAGTACTGTAATTCACCTGCAAAGATTGATGATCACAGTGAGGTTTTACTTGATTGATTTTCCTTGATATCAGTATGGAGAAAGACAGTAAAATTGAAATGAAACATTTATGATAATTGCACCTTGTGGTAAACTCACAATGTTGTTAAAAAAGTGGTTTTCAGGAATCTTTCTTCTGAGAGAAGTATCAAACCAGTGATTTTGAGACTTAATTCTTGCATCTGACAAAGAGAGACTTCGCTAATGAGAGCACCACTTTTCAAGATTTGTACAAGTTAGTTCAGCTCATCCAACTCCTTAAAAAGCTCAACTCTAATCTACAAAATAACCAAGACACCATGCTGCCACTTAATTAATTTCAAAATTCCCCTATGATAACTGAATTTCCTACAAATTCTGCACATGACCAGGCATATATTTCCCCATAATCTCTAAATTAACCTGTACCCAGATCCACCACTTGTGGTCTTTCCCACAAGTACCCAGTTGTAGGCAGACTCAGTGCCTAGCTGAGAAGTTAATTCAGATAAAAATTACATCCCACAAACATGGAAACAGCAGATCTGCCTTTAGCCTTGTAGGTAGCAACTCAATGGTTACAGCATTTTTTCAGGAATTGGGAGAACTAACCTGCAAGTAAAGAGACTCAAATCCACATCTGACCCTTGCAGTAATTTATTAAAGGACTGTTATTTTATTCTATAGGAGGGTTTGCAGAAGGACAGACATGTCAGGTAGACTCTGCATTCCTTCTCTTGAAGTTGTGCCACTATCAGACACAAAAGTAAGTTTCATGGAGCCAGCGAGAAGGCAAACAATGCAAACTTTTTATAGGGAAAACAGAAAAAAGTTTGTGTGGGGCAAGAAAAAGGTGTAGGATTATGTGAATGATTAAAATGCTCACCTGGGATGGATACTGATCACTGGTTTGCTGTGGTTTGCTGGTTTTCTGTGTAACAGGAGTGCCTGTTTACATTCTGTACTGGAAAAGAAGAAACAAATCCCACTGATACAAGTGGTAAAAAGTTAGAGGTTGGATGCCACTTCATCTTTTTAACTACATTACGAAAAAAGATCTGATTGGACTGTAGTCATTGCAGAGGAGCCCACTTGAAATAACTTAAAACTACATGTCTCACAAATTTATCTCCAGAGGCTGATTTACCTAGAGTCCTGAGAGAGTGTTGAATCTTGATGTACAGACAATAAACTTAACCGGCACAGGCTTAATCTGCAACAATGTTTTGAATATCAAGAATTAGACTGAAGAGGTAACTAGAAGTGGTATGAAACAATTTCTAGAGTAATCCCTTGATTGCAACTATGTGACTATTTGTTTCAGGCTGAATCAGATTGGGTTAGTCATGGAGCGTTACTTACATGCACAGTTCAGATTAGGGATAGTGGGCCAACTCGTTATTTTCTTTCCACACACAGGTGCTGTGCTGGTAGCAACTCGGCATGAGCCAAGACATATTGTTTCTCATTGAGACAGGAAGCTATGAATTATCAGCAATACACTTTCATTCTATTCAGTTTGAACAATGCTCTCAGGCACAGGGTGTGATTCCTGGGGTGTCCTGTGCAGGGCCAAGGGTTGGGCTCGGAGATCCTGACGGGACCCTTCCACCTCAGTATATTCTATGGTATGTTGTGATTCCTACCCACCAGCTTTGCTGGGCAACATACAAAGTCTCTGTGCTACAAATGACTAATTCCCGGTATGCTAATCTGCTCGTACTCATTCCCAAACTCTTAGTAGCATCCCTAGCCAGGCAGTACATTTTATCTGGGGCAGAACAGCAGCAGCGCTCTGCACCCGTGCAGGCCTGTCCAGGCCTGGTGCACCGTGTCACCCCGACGAGCTGCATGTGCTGCTGTATGTCAGGGCATTAGCGCGGCTCGCGGCTTTACCTCACCATCCTCACAGACAGCCCCTAAGCCTCCTAAGCAGGGTTTAGACAGGAGTTTAGACAGAGATCAGCGGTATTTAGTGCCTCAAAACCGTTACACAGCTGCTACTTCGCACCGAAGACACTTTTGTTTCCCTGTCTTAAAGACCTCCGGGCATCCAGAACACGGCCTGGGCAGGAATGGACGAGAGCACGTTCCCACGAAAGCCTTGCCCTGATCCACTGGGGCCGCCTCTGACTGAGGGCGGCTGAGCAGCCGGGCCAGCCCTCGGGCCAGCCCTCGGCCCCGGCCGTGCCCCGGGTCCGCTCCCGGGGCTCTCNCGCGCGTTGGCCTGGCCAATGGGCGGCGGCGGCGGGAGCCGCGTGGGTCTCGCGGGAGCGCGCGGCGCTATTTAACGCCCGGTGAGGGACTGCCCGCCCTCTCTGTCCGCCGGCCGTGGGCGCGGTAAGCCGGCTGCGGCTGCTCTCACGGGGATCTGCCCGCGCTCCGTATGGAGCTGTGGGCATGGGTTTGAGGGTGGGGGGGATGGAACCTACGTCGCTTTCCCTTCATATCTTGCCCTCTCGGAGCTTGGCGGTGCTCCGGGGAGTCAACACAGGGGGATAGAGCAGCCCTCCCTCACTAAAACCCAGTGCGGAGCCCTCCCCTCCGCCCTGCATCCTGTCGTGAGGCACAAGCGGCCCCTCCCTCCATTCGCCCCCCACGCTCCCCTCGCTGCCGGGCTGATGCCTCTCTCCCTCCGCAGTGTGTCTCGAGGTAGCGGCGAGTCCTTCAAATGCCCGCGATGGGCAGGAGGCCGAGCGCGACAGGCCTGGGGCGGGGAAAGCGCTGGCGAGCTGCACTTACGCCGTTGGACCCCTATGGGTGAGGGGCACACCGAGCTCATCGCTCCTCTTACAGCCTGGGGCTGGTAAGAAAAGGCTTCGGGCTTCAGAAGTGGAGGGCTCTGGATCCTGAGACTTTTTAAAGACAAGCAGATATATGGGAGTACTGCCCTGTGTCTCGGAGCCAAAATAATCCATTGTGTACATTTGCACTCTTCTGTTCTTTGAATCGCAGCTACTGAGCTGCACAGACTTTAAATTTGAATCACTGCATTCGTTTAGTGTTTTTATAGGCCACATTAAGAAAATTGCAGTTATAACCTGCTGTGTTTAAGCTGCAGGCACTTAGGACTTGGGCTCAAATGGACTTAATCACTGTTCAAACAAAGAAAAAACCCTGATTTCTTGGACTTTCCCTGCAGTTTTCTAGTTCACCTGTAACAGTATCTTTTGATGTCTCTTGGTTGAGCACTGTATAATTTGTAACAGGGTGTGTATAATCTGTAAGTAGACACAAGGTAGCAATGAATTGTCTGGCAAAGATTCTGTCAAATCTACACATTTATAGCTCACCTCGGTAGTGTCAGCACTAAAAGCAATTTAGGCTTAGTAAACTTTCCATTGTTTCTGATTAAAAGTGTATTTTAAAAGATGTTTAAAATATGTTCTATGTAGTTTAAATGTACTAGTGAAAAGTACCTTTTTGACAGACTGAACCCCTGATTACCTTTTGCTCTAGGTTTTGATTTTATAATGAACTTCATGTAAACGACTTCTGCAACTTCATGGAAAATTACTTTTAAAATGTCTAACAGCATAGTAGCAGCTGTAGAATATGCCTTTGAGAAGGTCTGTAGTTAAATGTTATTAATTATAATTTTACCTTTTTTTGTGTGTTTAGAGGCCTCACTTAACAACCTCATGCATGAAACATCCTAGACATGGGTAATCACACCTAAATGTGAAACAATGCTCAGGACATCTTAGGAATAAATAATGCCTTCTACTGGAAGGTGAGTGTGCTCTTGTCTAATGACAATTCCTGATGGTTTTTAATCTTGCTCTTTAAAAATTTACAAATTTCAAGCAAATTGTAATATCTCTTGAGCAAATTATAAGTTCATATCATCTTAGTTAATAAGAGAAAAATATACTAGAATCTACTCCCCTTTTATGCTTTGCCCTCTTAAGTCTGGCAGTGTCTTAAGTGGCCAACACAGAGGGGTATAAAAGTTCTCTTGCAAACCCAGAGGTGAGGTTGAAACTCTTCTTTGGATCATGCTTGGGAGGAACACATCCATAAAACTGCTGAACTTCAGGAATTTGCTGAATGAACTTTATTAATAGCTTGTAGGAAGATTTTGAACTGTCATCTGGTTATGATATCTGAATCTTAATATCACTTTCATGTAAATATTTTTCAGGTTGCTCAAATCTCTTTGTGCTTTGTGAATCTATGTGATAAATGTCTTGAGTGAAGAGTTTCTTGTAAATTTTTGGTTTCCAGGTATGTAATGTGAAAAGGATTATTAGATTATAGTGGATGCATTGTCTTTTATACCTAAATGAGTTTAGTTTATTCCTTGCTGGAAAACAAAACAAAATAACTTTGACTGATGAGCAACTTGGTGGTAACTATTAGATAGATTATATAGATTTAGCAAATAATAAATCGCAAAAAAAATTGGAGGAAAGCTTATGATGATTACTGGATCTGCTTATTCTAATATGGCTGGTCCTCTGGAATAGAATCCATACTAATGGTATGGGAAAAGAAAATCCTGTCCTGTACAAACAAAATAATTTGTTTTGAGAAATGGCTCTGAGCTAAGGGTTGGTGTCACATAGAAGGTTCAAATAGCTCAACCACAGTTACCTGTTTTGTGTGTGCATGATGCTGACTGCAAGTTAAATAGAACTTCTTTTACAGGGGTGAAAACAGCATGTGCCAGGCCCTTGAAGTGACATCAGTTAAATATCAGTTTATGATTTCCTGAGTGGCTGATTCCTGACTTCATATGAGATGATTCCAGTTGTCACCTTTACTGTCTTGGAAGTAGAATTGAGACAAGTGATGGCTAAAATTATGTCTTCAATGATCATGTTTAAACAGGCACCTCACCATTTGTTGAAACAGGTTTTCTAACAAAAACTGCTGTAATTTGACTGTGTTTGTGGATTAACTGAAATAAAATATAAGTGTATTACCAGAAGTTTGTGTTCTGAAGGTTTCTTTTTGAGGTACTTCCTGTATGAAGACTGCTTCATGGATGTAAACACTTCCATGCTGTCACACAGAAACATGCTCTTGCCATGTCCAAACTTGATAAGCTTAGTCTTAAATTTACAAATCCATTGAAAAGGTCCTCTTAATTTTTTATTCTTGGTATCTGAGTTTTCTGAAGTTTTTTGTAATGTAAAAGCACGGAGATCAACCAGCTAACTCCTAAGTTATTTCATTAGACTGTGTTTGCATGTTCTCTACAAAATGGTTGTCTCAAACTGTAAGGAACAAGTTAGTGAGAATCTCATTCCTTGCCTATTTTAGACTAACAAGGAAAATGTTGCAATTTTCCATATAAAGCACTATCAGTGGGAGGCTCCTTGAAGAGCAAGATTGTTATTGTTGAGCAATTGAAAGCTTGTAAATGCTTTTCAGGAGCTTATGTCTTGGTGTTAGAAACATTTTTCTTAATGTGAAGTAATTTTGTGCATCCTGCTACAGGGAAGCCAGTGCTTCCCAAAATGCACAAGCAAGGATATAAAATCAATCAGAAGTGTGTCAAGTGCTCACCACTGCCTAGACAGGAGAGTGAGTTGGTGTGGGTTTAGGAACAGACATGCATATATTTGCATGCATATGCAGACTTAACCCCCATCTAACCAGGAAGTGTTTCTTTTTGCCTTTGCTTAAATGTACACTAAAAGGGATGAGTAGTGAGAGCTACTTGTGGCCTGGGCTCACCTAAGTCTCCTTCTTTTCCTCTGGACTTGAGTTTTAATAAGAGACAAAACTAAATTTGGAGGGTATACAGAAGTACTTTCTCTTCATTGTATTAAACTTGACAACTGTCCAGTTCTTATGAGAAACAATAAATAATTTCTTACAAGTCTTGTCAGTTGTTCTACAGACCTCTGTCTTCTGTAGCCATGCTTCAGGATTAGGTTTTAGTCTGCTCAGTCTTGCATTACGGGATGGTGGTTTTACATTTGTCCTGTGCAAGATTTCTAATTTGCATCTCTCAGGTTCAATGTTAATTGCTGATATTCACTATACACTGATTTCTAAATGTTTACTCCTGTTTTCCTTAACCAGTAAGCTTGTTTACATTTGATAGTTTGGCATAATGTTTGCAGGGAGCTGTCCATGCTTCCTGAAGTTTCTGAAGGAATCAGAAGCTATCTTAAAATTAGGGTTGGAGTTTTCCTCTCCAGATTCATTCATTATGCATTAAATGGCATTAAATGGCATTAAATTCCATCTGCTGCTCTGTCCACAAGGATCTTTGTCAGAATTGAGATCTTTTGGAGACTGCAGTGAGGGTTAGTTATGAGTCTTCTGCTTTTTGCCTTTTTTTTTTTTTTTTTTTTGGTTGTTTTAATCTTCTTTTCCCTTTTTTTTTTTTCTTTCTTAGAAGGAGATGTGTCTTAGTTATACTAAACTTTTATATTAAACTTAAGCTTAATATAAAAATGTTCTAGGATCTACATCTTACCTCTGTCCATTACTGACAAGTGAAGTTTTGTTTTGTGTCAGTATGTCTGATGCAGAAGATGAGTTTTTCACATTAGTGGTTTACACAGTATATTGGCATTACAGTGTAAAAGCTTCCCAATAGAAACACTCTGTTAGTGAAGTCATAATTTGCTGTTGCTTTTGATAAAATACCCACTGCCATTAAATGACAATGCTGCATCTAAGGTCCAGCCTTTGCTGTTCTCTTTTTATGAGATATCTGGTTAGAAAGGCTAATGAAAAGAAAGCCCATTCTAGACATGATTTACTATTCTGATTTCACACAGCAAAAGTGGAATAAATTTAGTGGATTTAGTGCATCTGGAGAGAGGTCAAGAATGAAATAAATTCTACTTGAGACCATGTTGAACACTTAATGTTTCACCAATATTGTTCTTCAAATAACTAGGCAAACTTAAGGCATGATTCTTCAAAAACTGAAGCAGTTTAATGCAAAATCAAAACAGATTTTCAACTAAAGAAATATCAAATTATTTCACATATTTATAAGGCTTATAACTTTTTACATGTATATTATTCTATGCTGAAAGCTCATTTTGGAGAAACACTGGTTGGAATAAGTTATTTGAGAGTACTTTGTTCTATGACTTAGGAGTATTTATAAGAGATCTCTCCTGAATTTGGCTTGCTCCTATTCCATCTACAGGTTTTTTGGAGTATAAATATGTTGATTCAGGCATCACTCACCTAACTACATTTATAATATATCACGTTTGAGTAGTGAAGGAAAACGAAGGGATTAGTATTTGTCTAGGTACATGAAGTAGGTTTAAACCTGGTAACTTCATTGATGTAAATGATCTTATTCACTCTGACCACCACCCTGGGGGACTGTATGCTTGGGGCTGTGCACTTCACAGACAAACCTGGTTTGTTTGATGAATGCTGTCCTCTAAGTGGAGTGATAACATTGCAATTTTCCTTTTTGCTACTCGTTGGGACAGTGAAGACTAATGGAAGAAAAATAGCCAGGTTTGCCTGAGAATAGTCAAGGGCTACCTAGTTGGCTTACAACCTTGTTATAGGCTAAATGACATGAAACCATAAGCTGTCATTTTATAAATTTTTATATGTATGCTTTGTACAACAGGGATTATATAAGAGATTTGGGGAAAATATAGAAGAGAGAAAGATATATCTTTTAATCTGTACACTTTTCTTTATTCTGGCTTTATTGATAGCAAATTTAGGAATGCTGCTTTGGATTTTCTTTGACTAAATCTGCAAGAAGGTTATTCTGTTCTTCAAGGCCAAAGACTGTCAAACAGAAGGGGGAATGTTTACATATCTATGTATTTATTCCTGTTCTCACAGACAATTAAAAAGTATTTCCTATTTCACTTCCTTTTAGTAAGTAGTTACAATTGATGAGACTCGATAAAAGGAATGAAAAAAACCCCCAAACCCTGAAGGATATACTTATGGAATAATGTGCTTAGCCCTGGACAGTTTTCTATACACAGGGCTACATGAAGCAACATTTTGTTGTGTTCTGTGCAAAGGTCTGGCAAGGCAAAGCATAAAAATGCGCTTTTTTTTTTTTTTTTTT